>AWWV01014066.1:0-178136 GCA_001974805.1 Corchorus capsularis | reverse complement strand
AATTCGAAAAATTCGAATATATATATGATATAATATTAATCATTATGGCATTATCTCTAAAGTAATATATTCCTTAATTAATTTGAACCAAGAAGCAATCCTACTCGATCATTATCAAACTAAATTATTCCTTTTTTTTTTTCGTAAAAATTTTAAGTACCCACTTTAAAATTTATTTAATTTAATCATAAAACTAAGAGAAATCATTAATCTGAATGATGGAATGATAAGAAATCAAGGATTTCATTGGTATTCTTTTCTGCCATTTTTTGTGTGGGGAATATATATGAACAATTTAACTTAAATTAGTGAAAATCACAAACTAGGAGTAAACTATATAGAGCTTATTTAATTACCTCCGCGCTAGCGCTGCGGAGTCTTTTCATTACAATCATTTTGTTATAGTCATGATGGATACAGGGTGGGGGCACCGAGGGCAAGTGTATTTTTAGGTTTCTCAGGTTTGAAAAAGTAATTTATAAATACTAAATTAAACACCTTGAATATTGAAATATTGATAGACTATTGAGCATTAAAAAAACTTACTGGACTTGATATTCTTCAATTGAGTAAACACTTTCGCTTCAAAAGAAAAAAAAAGCAAACACTTTCAACTCTCTAAATCTTTTGGCAAAAAAAAAAGCTCTCTAAATCTAAAGATCAAAAGAGACACTACGCATCAAAAAGCCTTTCAGTCTTTGCATCACATTAAAAACTTTTTTTTTCTTTTTGTAAAATCACATTGGAAACCTTTACTAATAGTAGTTAATTGTCTTGAACCAAATAAATCATACAGTGCATATATTTGTAATATGACAAAACTATAGAAAATAATAATGTTACCATTATGCATTTCTCAGAAAGTCGTAAAAATTTGAAACTAATCCATGGTATCATGAATTCAATTAGTAATTATTAATATGAGTTACAAATATGATATAACTATTGGAAAAAGTAGATCTCTCAAGAAATTTCCTTGGGATTTAGGGTACAAATGAAATAGTGCAACTATATAAAATTAACAATACAATGCTAGAGTGAAAAAATTATCAATCAATGGTTGAAAAACTTTTGTAGAACTGGGCAACTGAAACGAAACGTTAAAATTTAAATTCCAAATAAGAAAGCGAAAAAAAAGGGAAACTAATTAGCATCAAAAGAAATGCATCAAGTGTGAATCCCTAAATTCATTTAAAACCCACTAACAAATAGCATAATCCAGGGGGCATGAACCAAATATATATCAGATTACTTTAATGACCCAAAACAAACAAAAATCATCAAGTCTGAATTGAGGGTGATGAAGTAAAAAACCAAGTGACTAAATGACGAAAACGGGGCGATTAGCTTTCCCTGGTTGAAAGTTGAAAGGGTAGTTAGTCTTTTCCAGAGTGTATAAAATTAATATGTAGTGTATATACTAGCCATACCCATATCGTCTAATATTTTTACTTAAACAAGGTTAAGGTTTTGACTAGCATTTCTTTCCCATAATTTAATCATTGATTATTAGTAATTAATCACTTGATCCCCATTAATCAAATCACAAGTCAAACTCTTAACTTGAAAGCGAAATGAAACTGATCATGATTTGCCATGAAATAAGAGCCGCCCCTCCTACTAATTATATATAAAGAGGTTATTTTTCCATTCCTTGATGAGTCACCTTGGACGTTTCATATGTATTATTTTTCCATGCAATAAATAACCTCTCTCTTTGAAAAGGGAAAAAGCTGTTCCTACACTCAAAAGAAAAACCCTCTTCACAAAATCTTACTAATTATATAGCTTGAATTCAATCCTTCTTCATTTGCAACAATCCAAAAGCATTTATACCCTTTTCTTCAATTTCTTTGATTCGCCGCCCGGTGTTGATCAGAGGTGAGAGATCACTTCAAGTTCATCTTGCTATCACTTATCAGCTTGATTCTTGTTTTTGTTCTGTTTTTAGTGGTAGATTTTGAAAGTTTCAATTGTATTGAATTCACTCTTTTTGCTGCAATGTTATAGGCTTTTGGAGTCAAAAGCTAGGGAAGGTTATAAGATTTTGAGTTTACAGCTTCTGGTTATCTTTGAGCATTTTGAACAAATTCAAGCCATTAATTTTTCTTGGAAGAGAAATCTTATATATCAGATTGTTCAAGATGAGAAATGCCCTTCTTACGCCGGTGTCTTCACAGTTGTTTAACATTGGTAAATCATCTCCATGCCTATGTTAAGTAGTCCAAAAGAGATTTATATGCTTTATTTTATCTTGATTTAACTTGATTTTCATCCAATTTTTGTTGCAGGAAACAATGAAGTGCAGCAGATGCCATATTTGGATGTCCTTTTGCAGATGGAAAGCAAAGGGTATATGTTCTGTCTTGACCAAAAATTTAGTAATTTATGCATTAATTAACAATATATTACTAGTATCAATCTGTTTTTAAATAATAAAAATTAGCATTATTCATGCCTCAAAATAAAAAGAAAAGAACAAATAATTGCAAGGATGAGATAAAGGGAATCAATTACATCAGCTAAGCTAACCCAATTCAATAGTTGGAGAAACAGAATAAGAAGATATAGGAGAAAAAAATTACACAAATTCATGTTCCATCTCCTATTTTCAGTAAAAAAAATTCTATGCAACTATTTTTTACTTCATTTTGAACAGGCAGGAAATGGGTTCCTTAGATGACTTTTGAGCTTAATTGTCAATATTCTGTCAAAATTATTGCAGATCAGATTAAGAACAAACATATCTTAAACTTTGTATTTTCTCATTTGTCTTTAATGAAACCTTGACCAAATACTTTGATGCAAACCAAGTCCTAACTATTTATCTATGTCCTAAATTTAGCTTGAAATTCAATTAACCATTCAATGTCAAAATTCAGAAAGCATAGTATAGTACTTGACAGATACCACTTATTTTGTCGGGAACTTAGTTCATGAATGGCTATCTTTAATTGTAAGAGGAACAAAACCAAGTCAAACATTTTTCTTACAGGGTCAAGAAACTTAATATATATTGAAAAATCCAAATAAAAGAAAAAAGAAGACTATTTTAGACTAATGTTGTTTCCATTTTTTGCAGAATATTCAACAATGACAACCAGCTAAGAGATGGGGCCTTTGCAATTCCTTACCAGTCCCATTTTAACTCTGATAATCTTCAAGGTTTGGTTCATTTCTCTATCAAACTTTTTGATACAATTCTAAAGTAAATTTCCCTTTACTGTTTCTGAATCTTAATTAGCCTAACATTCCCTTCTGTCTGTTTCTTCTAATTGTAAACTTCCTTTGTAACACATTTTTTGTTTAGTTCATACATGAATTTTTCTTGATTACCTACAATACAAGTAACCTAAAATAGTAAAAATACCCTTTGTGTTTGATGTTTAGATTATCATCAATCTGGTAGCTCCAATTATGACAACAATTTTCAACAGTCTATTTCACTCTCCAGCAAAATAGCACTTCCACAATTTGAACCGGTACGAAAAGTTTGGACCCTCTTAATGCTTAGATTATCAGATTAAGGGAAATTAAGCCATCTTACTCAAACTTGTTCCTTGTATATATTTTGATCAGATCAACATTCAGAATTTGCAGAATGGCAGGAAACGCCGTCCGGTTGAGGCTAATGACCAAATGCCATTCCATGGAACTAAGAATAAGAGAAAGAAAGTGTCCTCATTTGAACAACAGCAGCAACCTTATTCAATCCCAGAAGCAGTAACAGATTTCAATGAGTGCAGGGTATGTAATTTGTTACTTGTTACATAAGAAACTGCTGAGATAAAGTGTAATATGATTACAAATGAAATAAGGGCCAAATGAAATTTCAAGTTTTCCATTTGTTTTTGGTTTGCAGTTGCATATGCCAGTTAGAAGAACTCAAAAGCTAAGTGACAAGATCACAGCTCTTCAAAAATTGGTTTCTCCCTATGGAAAGGTCAATTCTCAACTACTTATTAATTATGGTCTTTTTAAAGATGTACTAGTATATATATATATATATATATAGTTGTTGGTCCAATGTCCATTTTCTCACATATTTAAGTTTTTTTTTTTTGGCAAATCTATTGCAGACTGACACTGCATCAGTTCTTCAAGAGGCTTCCCTTTATATCAAACTTCTCCAAGAACAAATTCAGGTACATTTATATATTGAACTCCTCACATAATTAAACTCTGTTTCAAAACCCAAGGAAGGGGAAAATCAAAGCTTTTTGTTCATTAAATATTGTCTAATAATTTTCTTTTTTCACCATATATAGAATTTGTTTAAGATGCTGAGCAGCTCATATAGCAGTCTTAGAGCTATTCACCCACAGCAGGTAAATAACCTTGTATTAAACTACTTAATTAACATCCTAGAAAATGCTATTTCTTTTTCCTTCTTTTTTTGGTTTCCATTGTTTAATTGTTTTAATAAAAATCTTATTTCCATTGTTAAATTAACAGGAAATTGGAAAGAAGCAACAAGACCTAAGAAGCAAAGGACTTTGCTTGGTTCCCATTTCATTTACCCAAAAAGTGACAAAAGATGACCAGATTGATTCTAATAATTCTATATCAAGAAGAACAATCATCCCTGGAAAATTTTAATGTTACATGATGCAAAAGCTAGCACATTATATTATTGTCATATTTTTAATCCCCATTATTATATATATATACTATATAATAATCTTATAATTCAATACAATTAACAGTTGAATTTTATTGGGAAAATATCGATATATCTACATTTGGTTTTCCTACTTACATTTTTTATACTAGTAATCAAGCACACACGTATGTGTATGCAAATCCTAAAAAATTCAATTAATAACTTGATTATTATAAATAAAATAGAAAAATATAAAAGGAAAGGTTAGGTTTTACATTTAATAAAATATTATTTATAAAATTTCTTAAGCAATATAGCCACAGCAATATAGCTAAATAGTCTGAGATAAACATAATTTTTAAAACGAAATCTGTAAGTTCAGATGACTACGCAGAATATAAACTATAGCTGAATGTTTATATTCTTTTTCACCGCTATTCTAATCCAAATCATCAATGCTCAGACCACGAAAACACTAACCATTAGACCTTGAATTCTCCGACTGTTTATACCTCAATTTACAATTGAGGGTAAATTGGTCTTCACATAAATAATATTAAGATGTGTGGTCAAGATTTAATTAAAAATCTTGATGAAACTTGATTTCTGCACCACCCTAGTTCTGATAGAATTAGGGAAATCTTGTAATTAATTAATAAGGACCGAAATTTATTAATTATTTATTAAATAATAATTATTTTTCAGAATAATTATTATTAATTTCCCCTTTAATGCCTCCCCTGACTAAGGAAGTGGCATGATAGGTCATGAAGAGACAGTTTCCCTTTAATGTTGCTATCATCTAGGAAGACAAGCAGTAAAAAAGGAAGTTGTACGCCATCATACCATAGGATGGAAAACATCTTATGGACTCATATAACAAGCCTAAGTCGTCTCCCATGATGAGGAGGGGACGCCTTGCTTTCAGGAAGCAAGGCAATGTTTGTCAGCAAGCAATTTACCATACTTATGTAAAGAAGGCGTGGAGTTGTAATCTTCACATCCCTCATACGTGACATAGTGATGAGGCTGCCCAGCTAGTTGCTCCCTCTCGGGAGGCAAATTTGCATTTTGTTCAATTAAGGACAAAAAGGCAAAATCAATGGAATTGATCTAGCTAGAGGGTGCGGCTCCAACTAGGGAGCATACCACGATGATCCTTGAGTCATGTAGGTCATCCTGGTGAAATTTCATCTCAATCGGACTTAAGATGAAAAACTTATTCACGGTTTTCAATTAAGGACGATTTGAGGTGTGAAACCAAGTTCACCATGAAGGAGAGCTCGAATTCAACCAGAATTTTACCCATAGTCTTATGGTGATAATCTAACCCTGCTGGTGAAATTTGAGCTCAATCCGACCTTTGTGGAAACTTTTACACTCTTTTCAGTTAAGGACATATGGCTTTCTTACCCCGGTTTAAGCCATTTTCTTAGTTGAAGGTTATTTTTATAATTTGATGGGCTAAATATGACTAAATATGGTCAATTTTCATGGCCTTGATGTTTAGAGTTCAAGTCTTGATGTCCGAAAGCCATTTCTTAATCAAATTAGTTGATTTTAGCTCAAAAGAAGCAACAGAAGCATGTTGAAGTGCAATAGGAAGAGGAGGAAATCATCCATCGTCCATCAGGAAGGAAAAACCAACATCCTCCATCAAGAGGGATTACGTCTTGGAGTAGTCTCATCCCTCCTCCCAGCCTTTGGAAGCTATCAGAAGAGAAAGGAAGCTTCACCTCTACTTCCTAGAAGTTGCCATCGTCTATGAGGATGGAATTCGCCTTCCTGAGTAAGTCAAGCCCATCAAGTTCAAGGCCCATGCAGCCCCCTATATAAAGGGATCAATCCCAGAGTTTCAAACAGATATCACTTATCTCAACACACAATTCACAGATATCACTCATCTCAACACACAATTCATAGATATCACTCATCTCACAAACCAGCTCCTACAACTACAAACTTGCTCCGCGCAAAAAACCAAGCTCTGTGCTTATTTTCTCTCAAAAGATCCATGCTTTTTCTCTTGTTTATCACGAGTTCTTACTCGTTCTTCAATATTTCATTGTTTCAATCTTGTCTCCAGACAAAAGAACACTCCTGAAGTGAAGTGTTATTTCCTTATTTCAATCTTGTCTCCAGACGTTAAAACACTGTACACGTGTTTCTCTCTCAGCAATAACAATCAACTTTTTATTTTCTCTCAATCTCAATCAAGAACAGCTTTTGAAGCGCAAATTTAGGAAGACTCATCTTGTGGATCCAATGATTTAAATGCTTCGGTGTGACTTTGATTCAATCCCCACAAATCGCTCTGATCTCTAATCTGCTCCTCCGCGCACCATATCCATGTTTCTACAACCTCTTTGTCAATTTCAGCAAATTGACTAGCACGCCCCTATGTTGTCATAAAGTTTTTAACGCAAAAATTCTAGTAAGAAATTTTTGGCGCAACACCGACAAAGGATGAACAACTTCACGTGACCATTCTCAATCTTACGCACCTCCTCCAACAAAATCTAAGAATTTTGAAGCAAGTCCATATTGCATCAGAGTATGGAAAATATATAACTCTAGTACTATTGCTAATTTTAAAAAAAGATTCGAAATAGAAAGCTGTCAATTTGGTTGCTTACCTCAATCTGCATTTCTAGCCTCATACATATCTGATCATGAGCAAGTTTCATATCCTCGGACTTCAAATGGCCATCAACAATCAACTTACGAAGGTCATCCATTCGCAATTTAATTGATTTATGCCTTTTCTGATCCTTTCAAGGCTTCAAGTCCTTCACAGAATGCTTAGGTATACTATATCATTATGTAATTTAAACATCTAATTCAAATAAATATATGCAGAATTTTTCACAGTGAAAGAAACATAAAAAATAAACTAATATAATCATAAAAAATAAAGAGAACTGCTTTTATCAAATCAAAAATCAAATCTCACTATATATTAAAAGGGATTAATCATCTAATCTCACTTTTTTTTCATATCAAAAAAATATCACATAGATTGGAGTTCGACCGATCGCACTATTAGAAAATGAAAATGATCGTCAGTAGTTTTTTTACCGACGATCTTTTTTAAGAAGTGTATTCGCAAATTGTAGTAAGCAAAGTGGAGTGAAACTTCATACAGTTAGTCAAAAATGGTTTGGAAATAGCTATTAATATGGTGGATGATGAAATGAACTGGAAAATATTACCTCTTTGTAACTGTACAATTTTTGTAAATCGATTATAAATATTTCAATTGCAAAATATATAGTGGAGGAATTATATAAGATTTTATTTATAATCAAATTTTATATATTTTGTAACGTTGCAATTTAAGTCCCACCATGAACACACATGCTTATGCGATCCCAGAAAAAAAAATCAATTAAAGCTTATTTGAGATTTTATTGGAAATATAGATTGATTTCAAAACTTAATTCAAATAAAGCTTGAAAACATGATTTAATTGAAATAAAGCCAGGTTCCGAATTAATAAGGTGTTGAAGTACAAAATTTTTCACAATGATCGAAATATTTTTCACAGTACAGAATTAATATAGATATTCATTTGGAGATTAAACATACAAAATTGATATGCTAATTTAAAGAAATAGTTACATTGTTTTGATGAATATGGCTTCACAGTCTTCAAATGGCTCCACATGACCATAGTCTTCAAATGATAAAATCTGTCTCCCAAGATGCATTTGTTGTTGAAGATAAATAATAAAATAGTATAATTTTGTGTTCTTGATTGGGAAGAGAAGGAGGAAGGGAGAAGAAGAAAGACTCTGTAAAAGTTGATTTATTTTAAAATAAAAAAGTAAATTACGCTGACTAGTGGAAGCGTTAGTGAATAACTTAGGGTAGTTAGTGGATAAGTTTAATGGCAATCAACTTTTTAGTTTTTATCATTTTTTTATTTAAGCCTAATGAATTCTATATACTTTAATTTTTTTTAATGAAAATATAAAAACAAAGGTCTGCGCGAATGGACCCAACTGGCAGCCCAAACGCGTTGGGATTGCCTAACAAGGCCCAAGTCTCCAACTCTAAAACGCTAAACTTAAAGCTGTAAGATATATAACATAATTTTTCTTTCAACTCTCTGAATTTCAAGAGAAAGAAAGAGGGAAAGAAGAGAGAAAGAAGAGAAGAAGAAACAGAGAAGAAGAATTTGAAATTTGAAATTGAGGTTTGATTTTCTGCTTGTTGAGTGCCTTGAATATCTCAACAATGCCCTTGTGTACTGCATCCCCTCCGGATTTGGTCTCATGGAGGAATTGAGATGTCAGCTTGAGACTCTTAGCCCAAGAGTCACCATTCCCTGCAGAAGGAGAGATTTAATGATTAAAGAACTAAAGATTAACAATCAATCAAGAGAATGCAAGAGAATGCAGGGAGTTACTTCCAAGATTTAATGCTTTTGCTTATGCTTCTAAGGTGAACCATAAGGTGAATCACAGGCAAAAGCAAGCAACCTATGCTGTGACTCTGCCTTTTTCCTCATACCATCACACACAGTCAAGTTCAATAAAGACTAATAATAAGAGAATACAATAAAAATCTTATTTCTTTTTCCTTCTTTTTTTGGTATTCATTATTTAATTGTTTAAATAAAGAACTTATTTCCATTGTTAAATTAACAGGAAAAGATTTATTTAAACAATTAAATAAGATTTTTTGTTGTTTTTTGGGAGTAGGATTTTGGTCACCACCATTAGTGGATTTGTATGATACTACTCTTGGGATGAACTTAGACTTTTGCTTTCTAGTTATGGAGAGTTAGGATATTCTTGGAAGGATTGAAGAGGCAGAGGAACTGGGAATGACAGTGTTAGAAGTAGTTGTGGTGATGGTAAAAGAGATAAAGCCATGTTTTATAGTATGATGAAGATTGAGAGAGCTTTGCATAGTTTTTATAACCAACTAAAAGTTAGCGACCCCACATGTCAATAAAAAAAAATCATCAAAGTGTCAACTTTGATTAAGGGATATTGCATTTGAATTAAGGTATTGTTTGATCGGTTGAATTTAAGGGTTCTCACCCTTGTTTCTTATATGCAGGGTGGGGAGTCTTAATCAACAATATAGAATTATTGATGTGCTTTGAAAAAAGAATTTAGTATTAGGACACTGGAAAATACAAGGAAATGAGATACAAGGATCTCAGATTGGTTGATTACAAGTGATTAAGGGAAATACTAAGTTAAAGAACTACTCCTAAGTTACAAGATTACTCTAACTCTAAGGGATACTCCTACAAATCTAGCCAACTAATGATGATAATTTGACTTCTTCTCATTGATGAATTTGTCAACCCCTTCTTCATAAGAAAATCTCCTATTTATAGTGTTCACATCAGTGGTTAATTAACTTCTAATCTGAAATTAATTAAGCATGTGAATTGCATTTAACTTGTTCACATTCTAAGTGTAAATAATCGGCCACTAATTCACTTAGTTAACCAATTTTAACCATCATTAACCATCTTAATTAATTCTCTTGGGCTGAAATGCTTTTTAAATCCAAATATAATTAATTCTAAGCCCAAGTTTTTTCCTTGGCTTATTTCTCTCAAGCCCAAAATTATTTGGCCCGGTCCTAGTCTTAATTTTGCACCCCAACAGGTATACATTGTTTTCTTTGAAAATAAAAGCCGCGTGTCAATTTCTTATTTGCTCACGCGTTTTTTTTCTATGGTGTAACTCATGCTCTGTTTGTATTAACATAATGAACCTATTTGAGCCTTCCCGAAAAGTTGGGACCCTTATTTGGCCTTTTTAAAGTTCGTGCTCTTATTTGAGATTTATGGCAAAGTTCAGGGACCTATTTGAAATTTCAGCCAAGAGGAAAGTGTATGTAAATTTTCATTTTGTCGAGTGAAGGTGCTTAATGCTTTTAACCAAGATCCTGGGTATGAGATTAGATTAATTTTAAATAGAAATTAAAATTGAAAAAACCATATCGGTTTGCTATTTTATGTCATGATATCATTATGACTCAAAAGAAAATAGATATTGGAAAAATTTGTCTTCATTTGTGGTCTGATGCGACTTAACTCCAAACTAATTGAGATTTCAATGTAACTACCGAGGATTGTTTCCTATAATTCAATAAAATCTTGATTGCCTTTAAAAAAAAAACTACGGAGGATTGTACCCCAAAAACTTTTGAATGATCTAATGATATCATGACATAAAATACCAATATGGATTTTTCAATTTTAATTTCTATCTAAAATTAATCCAACTAATTTTCTGTCTCCGTTGATATATACACATCAAATTCAACTAAATATAAACAACTTCTTTTCCAAATTTAGGATTAATGTAACAACAGATCCCTTCCTAATGAAACATGACAAAATAGGGAATGATGACCATTTCCTTAATTTCAACTAGAGAACTCACTGTAACATTATCTTTCATTTCTTAGAAATTTATAAATTATAAAGTGACTACAATGATAATAATGAATATAAACCTTATTTGAAATGATGGTAATGAAAATGAAGTGATGGATAGTTGGAGACTTTAAAATTAAGGGTGCATGCTTTTATTTTTGAAATGAATTATGAGTACTATGTATGGGCTTGACTTTGAAGTGAGATAATTTTTTTTTCAAGCTAATAAAGAAACTAAAAATTATTTATAATTTTTATAGGATATAATTTTTGGGAGGGCCATCTTATTTTTTTTGGAGGCCAAACATAAAAATTAACATTTCTTTTATATACTAGTTCTCACTTTCACGTGACGTTGCATGTGACCCAATTTGTTTTAAATTAGATTAAGATTAATATTTTAAGCATACTACTAATTTTTTTTAGAAAAAAAAAAGCATACTACTTATAATTTTCTTCTAAAGAAGCCTATTATTAGAGTTGGCAAAATTTCACCCGCGTGCGGGTATTCGATTCGACTGCCTTAAACCAAACCTGATCCAACTCGATTCGTCCAAAAAATCTACTCAATCCGAAACCGAAATGACGTGACCCCCAAATCCTTAATGACCCGAACCAGATCAACCCGTGAGATTAATCCGAAATTACCCGAATTGGAATTAATTATCTATACTATATATAAAAGTACGAGTTTTGTGAAACTTTTGAATCGACCATTATACCCTTAATTTTTTTAATATATCTCTTAAATGCCCTTACTTAAACTATTGTAGTTTTATTAACTAAAAACTCTATTTTTATTCAATTATCAAATCTAATTTCTTTATTAATTTTTATTTTTACCATTTTAATATTTTTCAATAAAAATTGGATATACTAAAATTTTTTAATATACAGTTTTATTCTATTAAAAACTATATTTTCATTTAATTTAATTAAATTCAATATTTTATAATTATTTTATTTTTACCATTTTAATTTAAAAGGTTATTGTGATTGACATGTTCTATTTGATAGTTTAATGTATTATGATTAAAATTTATTATCTCCCTAACGTTCAATTATTTTATTTGACTTATAATTAATTTTTTGTTTGATAAATGTAATTCTTGAAAAGACCTGAACTTGAAAATCGGATGCTCATATGACCCAATACTGAAAAAGACACAAACCAAAATTGACCCAAACCCAAATGACCCGACATTTGAGCGATTCGAACCAAACCCAACCTGAAACCGAAAATTAACTGAATTCTTATAACCCAAAATTTCCTTAACCCAAAACTAACTTAAGCAAAATCCAACCCGACCAGCCCATTTGTAGATGCATTGGGTTTTACTATCAAAGTAACAAAAAAATTATCCAAAATAAAAAAGAAAAAATATTAACAAAGTAAAACAACAAATTTAAACCAAAGCAAGAATTACATTTATCAAACAAAAAATTAATTATAAGTCAAAGAATCTGCAAAAAAATTTGTCTCCCTAAAAGCATGAAAAAAAGAAACATTGCCGACAATCTCTAGGAGGTTTTTTAGCCTATTGAAAAGGTTACTATATACTTCCAAGGCCTGCTTTCAGGGACAGTAATCCAGGTGATAATATTCTTAAAGTCACTCTCCAAAATAAGCTTGGGCAATGGCAAAGCTGCAGCATCAACAATAATGGAAAAAACTTCAATAACAGCCATAAGTTCAGCAAGATTGGAGTCAGCAATTCCAATGCTTTTAGAAAAAATCAAGATAGCTTCCCCGACAGCGTTTCTGATAACTCCACTGATACCTACAATGTGAAATGGAAAGTATATGCTTTCCTCTCTAAGAAGAAGCTAAGACAAAGAAGATAAAGGAAATATGGCAAAAGACCAAATTTAAATGCAGGCTGATCGTATATAGATAATTATATGATTAATTAATCATTTAAAAACAAAAATTAGTTTAGTTTCATGGCCTCCTTGCACCCAAGCCAATGTCCCGTTGACATTCCACAATAATATATTTAGTTAGGGGAAGAAGTAAATAATAATAATAATAATAATAATATAATATACTAATAATTAAAAGTTCAATCATGCTTCCTCAGAAAAAAAGTTCAATCATGCATGTAATCCATCGGTGGATACCATTTGCAGGATGATCAGCAAATTATTTATAAAAGAAATGCACGCAGCTAGATAAGTACATATTCAACCATTCATTAATCAAGAACATGGATAATTGTTTACCTTAATATCCCTAGGGAGAATTCCAGTTAGATGTATTGGAATTCAAAATAATCAATTAGTGGTATATTAAAGTATGGTCACTATTTGATGAAATGGCAATACTTATCTTTTTTAAGTGTAATGAATAAATTTTATGTAAAGACAAAATTATCCACCCATTCTCTCTACTCTTTCTTAAAATATAAATAAGTAAAATCCTTCACCTTGAAGATTTTAGTTAGCCGTGTTTTCCTCTCGAAACAATCCCTCACCATTGGCGGCGATGGATCCCTCCCCACCACTTCCATCGTCCATCCATGATAAGACCCAAACCTTTCATTTACTCTGTTAAATTCATACCAAAAACCTCGCTTCTTCATCCCCATCTTCCTCATGGCTCAAACCCGAACCATCCACTAGGATCCAACACAAAACGAGAACAGCAATGAAGACGACCTGCTTTGCTCATATCCACAACAGAACCAGGAGGAATAGTCTACTTCTTCTGAAATTAATGGAACGACGTCGTTGATAGGGTTTCCGGGGAAATACTCAAGCGGGGAATCACGTGTGGAGAGGGCATGGGCTCATTGGAACAAGCTGGTGCAGCCCAAGTTTATGGTGGCGCCAATCGACAACTTGGAGCTCCATTTCGGATATTAAATTTTTTTTTCGGTATCTTTAACAGTATTCCAAACGAATAACTAAAATATAAATAAGTAAAATCATAACTTACAAAAATAAAACAATAATAACGCCCCCCATTTTCTGATTTATTCCAAAAAAAAACAATGAAAATCAAAGAGAATATAATAAGGGTATTTTTGACCATTCATGATAATTTTCATTACACCAAAAAGTGATACCATTACACCAAATTGTGATCATTACACCAAATAGTGACTACATTTTACTATACCACAAATCGAAAATTATTTTGATTCCCAATACACCTAACTGGAATTCTCCCTAATAATTAATTTACATAGGAGTTTACCATTATGAATTATCCGAAAGAAAGAAATTTCGAATAGGCTAGCTGATTATATGGTAGTATATGGGGTTGTAAATGAGTTGAGCTGCTGATGAGCTACTCGTGTTCGACTCGAAGAATACTCGAGTTCGACTCGATTTTTTATGAGCCGAGCTCGAGCTGCACGAGTAATAAACGAGTCAAGCTTGAGCTTTCAAATACTCGACTCGAGCAGTTCGCGAGCCTAAATGAGCACCTATATATTTTTAATAATATTTTTATATAGTATATGTTAATATTTAAATTACATTAATACCTTATTAAATTATTGATATTTTATTATTAAAATGTTTATTATTATTGAATATTGAAAAAAAATTATATGCTAACGAGCTTATCGAGTTGAGCTCGAGCTTGCTCGAGTTCTTAGCGAGTCGAGCATGAGCTTGAAAAATAGAAACTCGACGAGTTCGAGTCAAGTTTCGAGTTTCGAGTTTTTTCGATCGAGTCGAACTTGAACTTTCCAAAACTCGACTCGACTCGACTCATTTACAACCCTAGTAGTATATATCAAACTTGTATCCAATATGTGTAAACTCTTCTTCTTGCACCCCACACCAAGCTAAGTCAAATCTATATTTGGGACTTCATGTATTTAATTAGAATAAATTATCAACTAATTAGGGTAACCCATTTTGTAGGATGAATTAATCGCACATGGTTGAGGAAGTAACCCATTTTGTAGGATGAATTAATCGCAAGGGTAACCCATTAATAAATTATTAATGTTCAAAAATATTAATAAATCCATTGGTTGAGGAAGTACATTTTCTTTTTTGTTACAAAAAATTGTGCGATTTAAAATGGAGGTTCAAATATCAAAGCTCAAGAACGACGTCGCATCGAACTTGGGCCCAAATAGTAGAAATCTTTAAACCAGGCAACACCAATGGACCGGCTTCTTCAATAAAAGGGGGGAAAAGTGGAAAAAAAAAGTAAAAGAATGAAGCAAATGCACAGCACCGTTGAACAAATTCCAGCAAGTGCTAGAATTAGATAATACTAGTTCATTGGTCCCTCTCCACCCTCTCTGCCTTGTAAGGTAAAAATCCTCCAAACCCTAGCACCTTTTTTTAATCTTCTGAATTTCTTGTTTGTTGTTTGTTGGATTGGTAATTATTTCAGTTGGCTTTAATTTTTATATTTGGTTTTGTTTAGTTTAGCCTCTAGGAGTTTTGCTAAATCGTAGGATATAATGTAGAGGATTTTGATTTTGATTTCTATAAATGAATTCGTGGGTTTAATAATGATCAAAGTTTAGTTTTATTGATTAAGAGTGGACATGTAATTGGGGACGGAAGGAGTATGTAGTTTAAGCGAATTATTCTACAAATCCTCCAAACTAAGCTTTACAAAGTCATACACACATAAATGATGCATTACAATGAAAAATCATTATCATTCTTTCCACAATATGTGGCTTAACAAACTGGCCTTCTTCTCCATAGTTCCTCTCGTCCGTAAATGACGGCTTTATTATGTATGGCAATATATATACGTACACAACTATTGAGCAATCTAGAGAGATTTTATGAATGTTAGCTCTTGGCTTTTAACTGCATACTCCTTCCTAGCGTCCTGAAGACTTTACTGTTCTCCCATCGAGACATGAACCTATCAACCTAGTAAAAAAACAAGTAGAATCATCTATTAAGCATTGGGTAAAATCAGGACTATGAGTTAAGAAAAGTGCTTCATTTTTGTCTAATTTTTTAGATTGAATCTAATTATATATAAAAGTTTGAGCGAACAACTAAATCAGACTTAATAATGGAACCCCTTAGATGTTGTGTATGTATCGTTACCACGGAAAAAAAAAATCACATAGCACTTATAATAGCACATGCAATACACGTACGTTCCCGTTAGAAAATGACTTAATTTGGTTGATGAATAATGACCTAAACTTTTATATCTAATTAGATTCAATCTAAAAAATTATGACTATATTAAACAATTTCTCCAAACTTTTAGTCTTTTTTTAATATTTAACCGGATAACATTATTATTATATAATTAATAAGATTAAAAAAGATATATAGAACCTCCACACGATAAAGTTCCTCGAGGGCTGCCACATCTTTCTCTCTCGCAAACTCCCTTGCTTTGCTCTCGATAGAAAGGTATTGACAATAGCAAAGATTCTACATCAATGGGGTAAAAAAGAATCAATTAATAATATAGCTAATACTTAATGATGATGGAGAGAGGAAAATTAGGAAAATCAGAACTCAAAATTAATTAGCTAGGAAATAAATTAATTTTATATATTTAATAAAAAAAATTAATTATATATATATAATATACCGCTACTTCACGCTGTTTTCTCAATTTATATATACGCATTTCTGCTTTATCCTTTCTCTGCTCGATATAATTGAGTTGCTTTCCCAAATCAACCACCTCTTTTGTAATAGGTTCTATATTTCTCCTTCTACGCTCAATTTCAGAAATAAGTTCGGCATCTTCTCTTTTAACCTCATCAATTAATTTTTTTATGAGCTGCACAAAAGATTATTATGGTACCATATATAAAAAAAAATCAATTATTCAATATGATGAAATTATATAGTTAGACGGCCAATTAAGAAAGAGTACAGTTTCAAAGGGTTACACTGATTTGGTCTTTTATGGCGTTACTTGAAGTCCAGGGATCCCAAATCCTTCCTTTTAAAGAAGCATTGGCTGAAGTTCTCTCCATTTTATCTTCTAGACGTTTCACCTCTTTGAGGAAGTTCTTGTATCTGCTAATAATTCCTTGATTGCCTCCTCTTCGTTGAAAATACCACTGAATCTGCCTCAAATTTAAAAAATAAAAAAAATCCTTGTATTGTAATTATTATTAAGAAAACAAAGGCTTAATAGGCAATTTGACCTTTGAACTTGTACAAATGGACCAATTAGCCTTTAAACTTCTGAATTGTCAATTACACGATTAAACTTGTAAAAATGGGACAAATTAGTCCTACGAAAATTGGTTGAAAATTCCGTTAACAATTAGACGAAATTTATCAGATTCATGCCTATGTACATCCGAAAAGGGTTTATTTCCATCCAACTGTTCACCGAATTTAACCCATTCCAATTAGAAGGACTAATTTGTCAATTTTTTACAAATTCAGACATGTATTTGGCAATTTTGGGAGTTCAATAGCTAATTTGTTTTTTTTTTACAAGGTTATAAGCCAAATTGTCTATTTAAACCATAAAACAAATAGTTGTAGCTAGCTAGCCAAAAGACAATTTGAACAAAAAAAAAAAAAAGAGGCTACTCTTAAAGGGGGAAAAAAGACAAATTGATCTAGATGGTCCATGAATTTGCAAGAAAAAGGATAATTTGACCGATGAACTACCAGTTTTGTAAATTTAATCCTCGAATTTGCAATTTTAGTACATATTATTTCTTAATTGAATGGAGAACAAAAGGATCCATTTGTTCCAAAATTGCAAAGTTAGGGTTTAAATTGACAAAAATGATATTTCAAAGTAAAATTGTCTTTTTCTTACAAATTTGATGGCTATTTTGTTTATTTGAGCCTAAAAAAAAGGTTTAATCTTACGCACTTACGGATTCATTAAGGGAAACTATGAAATTATCTTTTGAATGTTGTTCGTTTCTACTTGTAGTTTCTGGGATCTCTTTCAAGAGCTTCCTTTCTGTCACCAAATTCTTGCTTCCATGTAGCACCCGAACTTGTTGAGTACTATTATTCTGCATAAAAACGTTATATATATAGTCCCAAAAAAGGAGGTTATTATTATAAATATTATCATCCGATGGCTAACATATACATAATTTTAAGATTAGTTTAAAGCTTACCCTTAAATCAAAGTTCTTCGCAGAACTTAACTTGTCTAGAATTGATTGCAGACTATTCTCTTGTTCGTTCCAAATTGTCAAAAAGTGACTGAGGATCCTTTTATGACGATATAAAATATAGTACTGTTTTAAATCAAAATCATATAGATTCGACTGCTCTCTCCATATATACACGCGCACACGAACACGCACACATACACATCATATAAAGTAAATTATTATTTAGATTTCAACAAAACATAAAAAAGTAATTATGTAAATTAAATGTAACTAATGCAAAGTTTCTTACATATATGTCTTATACCTGTTTTCTTGTGTAACTCTCGATGAGTGGGATGCTCTCTTGATCTAATTGCTTAATAAGCTTCTCTGCCACTTGAATTTTGGATTCTTCATATTGGTCTTTATAGGGCCAAAACTTGGCCAAATTATAAAATCTCAGGACCTTATTGGAGACATGATCATCATCTTTCATAAAGACAACCATTTGAGACATATCAAGGTTTGGTTCATGACCCAAAATGTCCTTAATTGCACATTCAACGTCAAACCAATTGGCGTAATTGCCTTCATCTTCTTCAGGAACTGCACGGATTTCCCTTGTATTAATATTGGCATCCAAGGATGACTCCGTAGCCATGATTAATTTCTGCCTCTCTTCTTAATGCAATTTTATGTGAAAAATGGAAAGTATATATATGCTTCTTCTCAAGAAGAAGCTAAGACAAAGAAGATATATAAAGGAAAGATGGCAAAAGACCAAATTTAAATGTAGGCTCCTTGCACTCTTAAGTTAAGTTTCACAGCCTCCTTGCACCCCACGCCAATGTCCCGTTGACCTTCCACAACAATATAATATTTTAGGGGAAAAGAAGTTAATAATTAAGTTCAATTGATCAATCGATCGATACTGGGTAATTTACAGGATGGTCAACAAATTATTATATGCAATCAGCTACATAATATATTCAACCATTCAAGAACATGGATAAATATTGTTTTCCTTAATATTAATTTACATAGGAGTTTACCATTATCCGGAAGAAAGAAATTTCCAATAGGCTTAGCTGATTATATATAATATGGTAGTATTAAATTTGTATCCAATATATGTAAACTCTTCTTGCACCCCACACCAAGCTTAATTAGTCAAATCTATATTTGGGACTTCAATTATTTAGAATAAATTATTAACTAATTAGGGTAGCCCAATTTGATTTTGTAGGATGAATTATTAATCGCACAATATCGTGGCATGTTGGAGACAACAACCACAGTAATATTAAGGAAAAGGTTTTAAGTACTACCTAAGCCCCCACTATACTAGGACCCATTTAAAAATGACACACCACCAATTGAGTATTGGTAGTACGTACCTAGTATGGGGAGAAGTAATACTTGTAACATTGTCCTAATATTAATAAATCCAATGTGGCACGTATTGTTTATTTATTTTTTGGAGGAGGAAGTGCTACATATTAATTATGTTCGAACAAGGAACCATACTTCGCACCCAGATCGCGACCCAGTCGTGGCCGAGTTGCGATCGGGTCGCGTGATCCGCCTGTTCTTCTTCTTTTTTTTTTCTTCTTTAAAGGTTTTTTTTTAAGATTTTCCTTTAATTTCCTTGTGTCCTTTAATAAGTATTTGACAATTCATTTAATTTAAATGGGTATGGATATGTCAATATCAAGAGGTCTTTAATATTTGATTAATGATAAATAGATATTTGTTTTTTTATCTTTTTTTTTAAAAAAAACATACTTTCAATCCGAAAAATCTTTGTTCATACGTTTTGATGTTATTTTACTTGAATGATTTTGAATGATTGAGTTTTAAAAGTTTGAAGGTTAAGAGAATTTGAGAGAATTGCAAAGTTTAAAGTTTGATGAAAAATAAAGCAAATGGCAAAATAGTTCAAGAGGAGGCGGTATTTAGTAATTCATTGTTAGTAAAAGGGAATAGAGAGAAAAAAAAAAAGTAAAAGAATGTAGTAAATCCGCAAATGCACAGCACCGTTAAACAAATTCCAGCGAGTGCAGAAATTACTCGTTCCACAACAATATATATTTTAGGGGGAAAAGAAGTTAATAATTAAGTTCAATTAATCAATCGTTCGGTGGGTTATTATTATACAATATATAAAAGCTCATACAAAATGCTGAATTCTCATGCGTCCACGCTGTCCTCACACCAACACCAGAAAAAAAAAGTTTGTTCACACCAGAAAATAAGTTTGTTCACCAGCCACCAAAAGTCACCAGACTCAACTGGTCTAATGATAAATTTCCTCTATAAAAGGAGAATCACCTCTCCTATGTTCCTCACAACACACCATTATTTCCTCACATCACCTCTCCTTTCTTCTTCATCTATCTCCTTTTCATAGCTTGTTAATTTTGCTCTTTTGCTTTCATGGTTCACTGTCTTGGTTTTTCTCTTTTATGTACTGTTTAATTTAATTTAATGTTACTGCTTAATTGCTTAGTATTGCTAGCTTCCATTACTTTATTGCTATTTCATTTCAGTCTATTGTTAATTGCTTTATTTGGGTGTTCCTTGGCTGGCTTTAATTTCTGAACCCAGCAATGTTCATTCATTTATATGTAATCAAGCAAAGGATGACTCTGGAAATGTAACCAGACGAATCTAGACCAATTAGAGCATAAATGAACGGTTGGGAAGATGGATAAAACGACATTAATCTGACTTTAATCAGATTTCAAATAAAAACTTGACCATTAACAGACTCCTTTAATCACATCACATGAGATTTAACTACCTAACCATCAATCTAACATATTTTTTGCTACTTGCACAAATGACTCAAAAGACAAAACACAACCATTTCTTTCCCTACAAACTCTTCCTAAGTGAGAAGTATATCGATGAGCTATGGGAACAACATTAAGAGATTGGCAAATGGAATAGATTCAGAATAGAGAAGTCAGAGTAAAATGAAAGATAATTCTTTGATTTTTCAATTACATACAGATGAAACTTGCAAAAAGAGGGGATAATCATAACTAGAAGCCACGTATAGCTAGCTATTTTTTACCCATCAAACAAAAGGACGAAGTAAGTAATTTAATTTATCCAATGACCATAGTTTGACAATCTAACGGTTATAAATATGATGAGTTGGCTAAATAGGTAATTTTGATTATTCTTTTTTACTTGTTTACAATCGAATTTGTTGATGGGCTTACTGTTATCAGTCCCAAATATGTGGGCTCGTATCACAAGCTAACTTTAAGTGCAGAAAATGTCCTATGTGTTTTCTTCTTTTAGTACTGTGTCATAATATGCATTAATCATAAGTAAATTGTTGTTATTTGAGATTTTTAAAGACAGAATTAACATTTACATAGTTACGGTTACCTCTTATAATTAAGAGCTGCAATTAGCAGCTCAACAAGGTTAAAAGATAAGTTAAGACAAATTGTTTTACTTGTTTTACAAATATATATATATATATATATATATATATATACACTTTATCTCAAACAAAAAAAAATTAAGATCATACTTGCGTGGTATTTTGAATGAATTTTTTTTTTTTGAAAGAGTATTTTAAATGATTTTATTACCAATGAGTTGTTCAATCAGGTTAAAAGACCTCAACATTTCTTTGCCTGGTTTAGATTGTGGCCAATCTAGGAAAAAATATATATTTTTCACGTTTCTTTATATTTATTAATAATTTCTCACAAAGTCTTTTGTGATCTCAGTATATCATCGCATTAGTCTTGAAGCTGGATTTTCTTTTTACTTTTGCTACAGAATGAAACAGAGAAGTTATGGCTCATAGAGCAGGTGCTCTTGTTCAAGGAGGTCTTCGAAAGGGACATTGGTATATATGAAGAGGAAGATGAGATACTAAAAGTATATGTGAAGTTATTGGGTAGTGGTCGATGGAACGAGCTTGTGAAAATTTCTGGTATATATGAAAATGTTTGTTCCTATTGTTAGTTCAATCATTTGTATTTTTCGTTTTTACCCTGATCGTTGAAAGATATAAATCTAATTTTAGGATTAAGGAGAACAGGTAAGAGTTGTCGTCTGAGATGGATGAACTATTTGCGTCCCGATCTTAAGCATGGAAAATTCAGTGCTGCAGAGGAAGAGGCTATTGTCAAACTTCATGAACAGTTTGGCAACCAGTAACTCTCTTTTTATCCCATACCTTATTTGCTTATTAATATCGACCGGCATCGTCATCATTGTGATGCTGATCACTTTAAATTTGTGCAGATGGTCGGTGATCGCGCGTGAGCTACCGGGAAGAACTGACAACGCGATTAAAAACCATTGGAGGACCCATTTAGTGAAGAAAGCACTTGTTCAAGAAAATGGTTCACTTCAATTTCCCTGCACGTTTTAAAAGTAATTGTTAATCATCATCTCTGCGAAATGTAGCTAACAAACTGGTTATCAAACAGGCAATTTACAAGCTGGAGGAAATAATGATGATCAGACTTTATTGACTAAAAGGCCAAGCAGTAGTGTTCAGCATGATGGGGTTTAGGGTTTAATCAATGTATCAATGTATAAACGACGGTTTAATCATTGCCAAAAAAAAAATGACAGTTTAATCAAGCAAGTACTTTCAGGCTTGGATTTTTCACCATTTCTACACTTCAAGATTAACTTCAAATGAAAGCCCAGCAACTACACCAAGATATTTACAAGCTAGGTTAGGTATGATGAAGAAAGTATGGTTCCTTACCAAAGCCTCTTTTGTTTCTTTATGAAGCCTTATTATCCAAAAACTAGAGTTGTGCCACTGCCAACTCGAATGGTCATTTTTTTGTAATATATGTGGTAGTTTTTTGTTTATTTAAGTATGGTCTGTGTTAGAAAATTTCTAAAACAATAGATTAAGAATTATGAGATCCCTATAAAAGACTTATCCCATATCAATCTCTTCTCGTAAATTTGTTTTAATGATAAGCTACCATTAGGTTCTAATTAGGATCGAATTTACAAATATGAAATCCCTATAAAAGACCTATCCCTTATCATTCTCTTCTCATAAATTTAATTTTATTTACCCTTATTCCGAATGACTACTATTCAAAATCCCTTGTTGTATGGAATTTAAAAGTAAAATATTACCATCAATCGGTATTCCGTCGTCAAAAAACATTTGATTTTCCGACTTGTAATCAAAGAATTTTCCTATCCATTTAACTGTATTCTCTTTCCAATAGGCACATATTACAGATTACAGCTCCCTTGCTCTTTTGAATGTTGCATTAATGTGATTTAGCAGTTAATGAAAAAAACATACATATGTCCGTTTTAGTAACTTGTAATGAAAATTATGAAGTCTAATAAGAAGATAACGTTTGATAACAAAAATAGAAAAATTAGATTGTATTTATCATATTTAGATATAAAAGATACTATTTATAATGTTACTTAAATTATAATTAAATCCTTCCCCGGGGCGAAGCCGGGTTGGACCCTAGTATATATATATATACTAGCAAACTTTATATATCATATCAAATATAGCAAGTCAATCCGAAGATTGATCCGATGGATTGTATATCCATTTAAATCATAGTACATGATCTTTTTTTTTTTTGGTTTCATTCATAGTAGTATATGAGTATACGGTGTATATATATGTTGAAAATTGACTTTTAGAAAATATATACACCTTCGAAGTTCAGTCTATATATATATAGTGTCAACCAAATTAATGGCTACTCGTTCGGCTTACCTATTCCTAATATTTGCTTTCATTCTAGTTATGTATGAATGTGAGTACTATACTCTTCAACTTTCTTTTATTTTCACAAATATTTTTGTTTTATAATTTTCATATATGCCATAATCGTTTAATTAATTTATTTTATGTTAATTTCTAAAAGGTAACGGCAGAAACATCCATGGCAACAAGGTTGATGAGAGTAGCAAAATTGTAATAACCTGCATTAATGCATTTTGCATTGCAATGAATAGCTCATGTTGGTGCTGCGAATACCCCGAAAGGGCTGGCTGCTTTCCTCAACTTAATGCTTGTCAAAATGCTTGCGGTCCTCCTCCGGTTTGACCCAATTAGATGCTTTGATTTGGTTCTTGGAAAACCATAATAAATTACTTGTTTTCAGTGATTATAAATAAGAAAGCCTTTTAATTAATTCCTCTTTTAGTATATTATATATATATGTTTCCCTCTGCACCAAAAGTTAAGGTGACCATTTATATAATTTACCCGTTAATTAATTTTAAAAATTGATTTAGATCGTACCCTTAAATCAAAGTTAAAACTTGGCCAAATTATAAAATCTCCGGACTTTTTTGGAGATATGATCATATCTTTCATAAATACAACCATTTGAGACATACTAAGGTAATTTGGTTCATGACCCGAAAGGTCCTTATTAATTGCACATTCGACGTCACACCATTTGGCGTATTTGCCTTCATCTTCTTCTTCTGCATGGATTTCCCTAGTTATAGTAGCCATGATTAATTTCTGCCTCTATTCTTAATACAATTTAATGTGAAATGTTTCGTATATGCTTTCTTCTCTAAGAAGAAGCTAAGACAAATAAGATAAAGGAAAGATGGCAAAAGATCAAATTTAAATGTAGGCTGATCGTATAAGATTATATATATGATTAATCATTTAAAAACAAAAATTAATTAGTTAAGTTTCATGGCCTCCTTGCACCCCAACCCAATGTCCCGCTGACCTTCCAAAATAATTATTTAATTAGGGGAGAAGTAAATAATAATAATATATATATATAATAATAATTAAGTTCAATCAAGTAATCGCTCGGTGGATACCATTTGCAGGATTCTTAGCAAATTATTATAGCAGAAATGCACGCAGCTATACATAATTAAGTACATAAGTGGTATATTAATTTACATAGGAGTTTACTATTATCCGAAAGAAATAAATTTCGAATAGGCTAGCTGACGTAGTATTAAATTTGTATCCAATATATATAAACTCTTCTTGCACCCCACACCAAGCTTAGTCAAATCTATATTTGGGACTTCAAGTATTTAATTAGAATAAATTATCAACTAATTAGGGTAGCCCATTTTGTAGGATGAATTAATCGCACATGGTGGCATCTTCAAAAATAATAAATCCATTGGGTGCGTATTATTAGTTTATTTATTAATACTCTCTCTGTCCTATAATATAAGTCCTTTTTTTGGTCAACCAATAACAAACTTTGACAATTGTATATAAAAAAAAATATAAAATAAAATAAATTTTAAAAATAACACTTATAAATTTTGAATTACAAACTTTTCAACACATATTTTTTAAAAATTAAATTTTACATATTTTTTTTATAAATAATTGGTCAAAATTTTGTGTTAGTTGACCAAAAAATGACTTATATTATGAAACAGAGGGAGATTTTGTAAGAGGAAATACAATTTTTTTTTCTATTACTAAAAATTGTACGATTTTAAATGAGGTTGAAATATCAAAGCTAAGAAATGACGTCGCATTGAACTTGGGCCCAAATAAACTTTAAACCAGGCAACACCAATATTGGACCGCCTTGTTCAATAAAAGGGGAAAAAGTAGGGGAAAAAAAGGGTAAAAGAATGAAGCAAAGCATTTCACCAAAAAAGGAATGAAGCAAAGCAAATGTCATAGCACCGTGGAACAAATTCCAGCAAGTGCTAGTTAGATAGTACTTTATACTTCATTGGACGTCCCTCTCCATCCTTTCTGCCTTGTAAGGTAAAAATCCTCCAAACCCTCACTACTGGAAAAAATGTCTTTTCAGACATATGACATATGTCGCAAAAAGCTCAAAAAACGTCGGAAAAGGTCTATACCAACGTTTGTAAAGTATGTCACATAGTCCCTTGTCGTTTCAATGTATTGCGACACTTTAAAAAAACGTCGGTACCCATTTTTTCCGACGTTTAAAGATTGATTTCGCGACGTTTAGCAATAGTCACAATATATATATTATACCGACGTTTACAAATGTCGGAACAAGTTTTTCACATCATTTGATTTTGACGTATTCCGACATTTGTAAGTGTCGGTATAGATATTATATCGTGACATTTACTAAACATCGCTAAAAAAATACTATACCGACGTTTGCAAATGTCGGAATAAGTTTTTCATATCATTTGATTTCGTTATATTTTGACATTTGTAAGTGTCGATATAGATATTGTATCGTGACATTTGCTAAACATCGTTAAAAAAATACTATACCGACGTTTGCAAATGTCGGAATAAGTTTTCACATCATTTGATTTCGACGTAATCCGATATTGTAAGCGTTGGTATAGATATTATATTGTGACATTTATTAAATGTCGCTAAAAAATATTATACCGACGTTTGCAAATGTCATAACAATTTCTTCACATCATTTGTTTTTGATGTATTCCGACATTTGTAAGCGTGGGTATAGATATTCGTGACATTTGTTAAACATCTCTTTAAAATATTATACCGACATTTAAAAATGTTGACAAACGTCGTTTCAAAAAACTATAATGACATTTATAAATATTGACACAAATTATTCTCATCATTGTATTAATATTAAAAAATTATTTTATTCAGAATAATTACAAATATTTACTATAAATTTAATACTTTTTAATTTATTTTAATTTACTAAACATTGTATTAAATTTTTTATTTCATAATTTGTACCCAAAATTCAAGAAATAAAAAAAAAATCACAACATATAAGAAAAGGTTCAATCAATCTCAATTCTGATCACATTGCTTTCAATTGGATTCATGTACATTTTACACCTCAAAAAAAAGGAAGAAAGAAAAGTGTTTTTTTACCTTTTCTTTTGGAAAAGAAAAAAATACATTTGTGATAAAAAAATCCTATCTAGAATCTCTCGGTGTTCTCCTTTTTGTTGCAAACTTGCAATATCTCCAAACCTACAATAATAAAACCAAAATTATAACCCAGAATTAATAAAAAATAGAAAGAAAAAAATCCAAAATTAGTAGATGATAATACCTATTTATAATTATGTGATATATTTAAGAGAAATGAAACAAAAAAACGAAATAATATATGCCTATAGAAGTGAAATTTAATTGAAACAAGAAATAGCAAGAAAAAATAGATTAAGCTTAAAGAAATAAATGAAAATGGAAAACCTTCTTTCTTGAATTCTACAAGGTAGGAATAATTAAAAAAAAAATTCATAGTAAATTCTCCACAAAACCATATATACCCACCATTGGATTTCCCACCTACAAAGAAAAAAAAGTAACGTGAGTATAGAAAAGGGATATTTAATATTATGAGTAGAGATGGAAAGATGAGAGGTAATCAAAAGAAAAAGAAAAAAAAAGAGGCAGGAGATTTTGATGGAAATGAACAAGGAAAAAAAAGAGTGAAATGCCTAAGGAGAAATAGTGTGGCGGCATATATAGATATAGTGGTGTGAGGGAGTTAACTAATTAGGTTAGGGTTTCATTTAAATAAAAAATTCGAATTAAAATATTAATTACTAGCCAGTTACTAGTGTAAATATATAGTGTGTGTATATATATATATATGTAAAGTTTACTATGTATCGAAAAAATATATGTAAAGTTTACTATGTATCGAAAAAATATATGTAAAGTTTACTCAATTAATTCTTGAAAGTTAATTGGCCCATTTTTAGGCCTAAAAAGTTAATTGCCTACACGTTTTTAGTCCAAAGTAAATATATTATATGTAAAGTTTCAATTTTATTACATTAATTGTTAATTAATTTTTATATTTCTCTGAATATTAATGGTAACAATAACATTCAATTGGAGGAGTAGAAAATAGTAATTCCACCAAAGAAAATTGGAGTAGAAAATTTCAAATCGAGGCGCCATTTTTTTTTAAGAAACTTCAATTTAAAAAAGAGTCGCAAGATACTGCGACGTATATTAAAATGTCACATATTAAAACGACGTTTCCAAAATGTTGTTATAAATGTTGGAAAAGTTCATCTTAAAGCGGTGTTTGTTAAAAAATATCGCATGATTGAACGATATTTGAGAAAAACGTTTCTACAAACGTCGCAAAAACATAAACAAGAGCGACGTTATTAAAAAACGTCATTCAATTTAAAAAAGAGTTGCAAGGTACTGCGACGTATATTAAAATGTCACATATTAAAACGACGTTTCCGAAAAACGTTGTTATAAATGTCGGAAAAGTCCATCTTAAAGCGGCGTTTGTTAAAAAATGTCGCATGATTGAACGACGTTTGAGAAAAACGTCTCTAAAAGCGTCGCAAAAGTATAAACAAGAGCGACGCAATTAAAAAACGTCACTCAATTTTAAAAAAGAGTCACAAGATTTTACGACGTTTATTAAAATGTCATTTATTAAACGACGTTTCCTTAAAACGTTGTTATAAATGTCGGAAAAGTCTATCTTAAAACGAGTTTTGTTAAAAATGTCGCATGATTGAACGACGTTTGACAAAAATGTCTTTACAAATGTCGTAAAAGCGTGAGCAATAGCGATGTTTTGTAAAAATGTCACTTAAGTTAAGAAAGTGATATGATGAATATAGCCCTTGCGACATATATGATATATGTGTCGCTTGAAATATCGCTAAAACTCCAAATATTAACAACATTCGGCACAAATGTCGTTTTATAGTCATTTTTCGACTTTGAAGTGACATTTCCAACAAACGTTGTTTTAAACCGATCTATAAACGTCGTAATAGGCCTTTTTTCCAGTAGTGCCTAGCGCCTTTTTTTAATCTCCTGAATTTCTTGTTTGTTGTTTGTTGGATTGGTAATCATTTCAGTTGGATTTAATTTTTATATTTGGTTTTGTTTAGCCTCTAGGAGTTTTGCCAAATCGTAGGATATAATGTAGAGGATTTTGATTTTGATAAACGAATTCTTCCTTTTCTACCTTGGGGCTTGCATGTGGATCTCAATGGGAGTTTGTTTTGGTTGATATGGAATTTCTTCCATGAGGGTGAGGAGATGATTATGTCCTTCGAAATCGACACCGAAAAGTTCAAACCTTTGCGTGGTCCTCCGGTTGAAATTCAAGCTTCTACAATTTCCATACTTATGAACATAGAGGGTAACATTCTTGCATTTGTGGATGGAAATTTGAACAGTTGTATCAAAATCTGGGTTTTGATAGACCATGAAAAAGGGTGCGTGGGTAAACAAAGACAAGATTAAAATGAATAACGGATGGAAAGCAGTGCCTTGGGGGATTTTCTAGAAGGCTCATCTGATAAGTCGTTTGGCAAACTGTGTGGACAGTTTGTTGGAGAAAGCGTGATGGGAAAAACACAATTTTTATTAAGCAAGCTGTTGTAACCCGGATATCCCAAATTATAATCTATCAAATTAATCATGCAAGTGGAAACAACTAAAAAATAAACATCCACAAAAGACGGAAGAATTTACGTGGTTCGGCACTGAATTTGCCTACGTCCATGGAGGACAAGAGAAATCCACTAATTATAGAAAATTACGTCACACATAATTATCAATAACTCTCACTTAATCTCTCAACTCAATCTAACATTCAATCTTAAACCAAAACCAAACCATCTTGAGAACTCTCGCTCAGTCTTTACAAACTAAGAATCACATCGACAAACCAAACAATCACACACACACCCATGAGGACCATCATTTTGTCCTATAGGGTGTCTCCACCCAAATCTAACCATTAGACTATATCTTTTCTCCAAGCATACAAAATCCTATAGAGAAACTCTCTATTTATACTAGCATAAATTTAGCCTCCGAGTAATGCTTTTCCTACTAAGATTCTTGTTTATCAAGTCTTTTTGTCCACCAATCAATATGACTAAAAATCCCAATCCAAATCTAATTAAGATTTGTCAAAATCCTAACACAAGCTCTCAAATTAATTACAAACACACTTGCACTAAACAACTCTTTTGCTACTCTCACAAGTGTTCACTCTTGCACTCACTACAACCGTTTGCTCACTCTCTTTCTTACTCTGCTCTTTCTCACTTCACTTGCTCACTCTTACTCATACACCACTTCGCTCTTACTCTTATACACTTTCACATTGGCCTCCATGGCTGTTGATATTGACTTGCAATCAACCATCCTGAATTTGTGTAAAAGATCTCTTTCATATTTGTATTGGCACAAGAATATCCTTCATTTACTAGATTTGTGTACATAAATGTCGGTTAAAGCAAACTTGATAAGATCAATTCTAAATGCTAGAAATTTCTAGACAACTCTAGTAAATTGTAGAGAGCTCCAATCACCAAGAGTAGTCGGTGGAAACATTAACATAGTCCATTTCTGAATCGATCCCGGAAGAAGAGAGGTTAAATGCAAGAAGGAAGATCTATTTGCTTAACTATTTTACCATTCCTCATGTTGGAAGCTCATCTCTCCTCGGCAGATAGCTAGTATGCAAAGGGAATTACAGGTTGAAGAGAGTCTTTGAGACAGACCATTTACTAGCAACTGATGATGCTTGGTGTTAATGGAGTTTCATAGGGCGATAGGCCTTAGACTGTCTTTTTTTATATAATAATAATATAGTATAGTAATTGGTAGAAAAAAAAATCCACAGTTATAATGTGACCAAACTTTATTTTAAACTCTTCTTTTTTTCTTTGGTATTTTTAAATTCAAAGTTATACTACGAGTAGGATTTAGTATAGTTATTGTTCTTGTTGAAAATTAGCCACAACTAGCCACAACTCATTCGAATCTCACCCTACATCTCAGAAAGACATGAAGCATAAGGTTTTCTTAATATATTTTCTTTAATTCCTCCCAATATCTCAAAAGCATACGAGAGAGGGGGCAGAGGTCATGCCCCCAAAATGTGGCAAAATTTTCGGTAATTTGAAGTTAAAACTATTGTAGAATTGCATTTTGGCCCCTTAAAATTTATAAATTGGTCCCTCCCTTTTGAAAATATTATTAGACCCTAACCATATCTTTCATTTTAGACATAATCAATAATTAAATTTCTTTCCTTTTTTAACGATTGAATTTTTTATATGCAAATTATCATTTTCCTATTTTTAACAACTTAAAATGTTTTATCAATTATGAATTATAAAAACATATTAATATTTAATAATAAATGATTATATAATTTTCATTGATTCATCTTGCTAATTTGGCCCCCAAAGAAAAATACCTCAGTATATATAATAACGAAAAGTTAATTCTATCATAAACATCTTGATATGAAACCACCCCAGAAAATACCTCAGTGGAAGAAATAGAAAATAACAATCCAATCAAAAGTGAGATTCTAATGGTATATGATGATTGGAATGAACGAGGACTCATGCGGTAAATCTCAATATCTCATACTATTTATTTGATGTTTTCAACCTTCCAATTAATATCACGTTAAGGACATTGCTTTATTTTTTTCGTGCTGAGACATTTATCCATTCGTTATGTTTATTGTTTATAGTTAGAAACAACTACCTAAATAACTAGTAAGAAATTTCGACAATAAACAAAAACAACATGATTGTGATGATTAACCTAACTACTCAATTTAAAGCCGGGTCCGAGTTTGTATATATGAATATGATTATGTCCCCATCCCACGACTGTTAGCCATCTTTGAGCTTTGTATATTTTCATTTTTCAACTGCAATACATGTTCTGGCCCAAAAAAAAAAAAAAAAAACTGCAATACAAGTAAAATATTCATGATTCACGTTAAGTATATAGAACTCGTCATGCGAGTTGGGGAGAGGGAGTACAATAAAAGTTTACATATTTAAAAGTGGTATTTATTTAGTTTTAAAAAAAATGTTTTTAATTTACTTTTGTTTCTTTTTTAATTTGAGAATTGATATATTGCCGAATATCCAACTTTGGATGGGCCCTAAAGTTGATATTTCTACTGGGCCCAATCTAAAGTTGATAAGAAGGGCAAGGGACATCTCTATTCTAAATGCTTCAATATTGTCCTTTGTATGCACCTAGGTACCTCAATTTGTCTCTTAATAATCAATTGCAGGAATTGACGGAAGCATTAATTAATGTGTGACCAGGGGCGGAACCAGAAATTTTTCTTTGGGGGGCCAACTATAGTGTATATATATAAGCAAATATCTAACTATATATCCATATATATCAATTAATGTTAAAATACAAATAGTATATGAGAATATATATACTAATATATAATGTAAACAAAAGAATTTAATGTCATGAATCAACACCAACTTTATTAGGTAGCAATACTATGAATTCATGGTAGAAAAAAAATTACTATAAATACATAACTAATTCTTAAAATAGATTGAGAGAAATTAAAGAAATTTTGAATGATGTTAATATGAAAGAGAGCTAATTACTTATAAATATTTCCATGGGGGCTAACTTGGAAAAGAAAAAATCAGGGGGGGCCAAAGCATAATAAAACCATTTTTTGTTGATGGGAAACAAACTACACAAGGTACTTTCATTGGGGGAGGGGGGGCCATGGCCCCTGCTGCCCCCCCTTTCCCTCCGCCACTGTGTGTGACCTCTATAATCTGCAAACATTGGACCTTCATCTATGCAGACGTCTTCCAAGTCTACCTTAAGGAACTGGAAGACTAATTAAGCTGAGATATCTTGACATTGATGGTTTAAGAATGTTACCTAAGGGAATTGGGACTTTAAGCAACTTCATTGTAGGCAAGGGGATCCTCATTATGCCTTGAGTGGGCTTGGTGGCCCTTCCAAAATTGAAAAAATTGCTTTATTATCCTTCTGTATTTCTATACATTTCTATATAAATACATTGAAATTCTTAAATTGACCCTCTAAAATAATTTTATTCGAATTGACCTCCAATACCATTTGTCAAGATCCACCCCTGATTGTAGGTGATGCCATTGTCGATGCTTCTGAAGCAGCATTAAAGTTAGGAGACCTTAAAAGCGGTGTTTGGAGGCGGTGAAGCCAAGAGTGAAGTGACGGTGATATGTGACAGAGGGGTTCGAGTTCGAGATTTTGAGGTTAGACAGATAAGGGTAGTAGGAATTGAACACAGGGGTTGCCAAACGTGGTCTAGAGACATGGCTAGAGACCATGATTTGGAAACACAAGAAGCAATGGCTTGGCTAAGGATTTAGGATCAAAGATAGTGATGAACAACCAAGAGAAGAGCTTCCCATGGAGTTGGATTCTCCTTAATTTTTTTAATTAAGCAACCAATTCACTGTTCATCAGACACGTGTCAATCGATTATTTGTGTCAGGTGTCAAGAAATTATTTTTTTTTGGGTTAAAGTCAAGAAATTAGTTGGGCTAAACGTTTTAATTTCCTTCGTTGACATTGAATTAGAATTAAGTTTTGATTATGGAAGGAAACCCAAAGTAGAAGGTATTGAAGCAAAATGGACTTTGGACTTCGTTCCGCTATAACTTGAGAGCTCAATTTAATCAAGTTCTATGCTTTGAACCCAAAAAAAAAAAAATCTATGCCGACCTTCGGCCAAAAAAAAAGAACTTCTATTCCGACCGCCTTTTTCCCTGTTTAATCGTCTGACATAAACACAAGCTTTGGTTTGGTTCGGCTGATCGTGTATCCAGAATCCGAGTTTTCCTAAGTAGAACAGAACATCGTAGATTCAGAGCAGAGGTATATGAAAATTCTTGATTTCTTTTTTTGGTGCAAAATCTCTGATTCAATTAATTCCTAGTGGAACTATCCAACCCAAACCAAGAACACTCAAATCCGAGACCTTATTTAAGGGACATCAAAGGAGCTCCTTCTACTCGATCCACCATCAGTTGAAATCTAACGTATAGAATTTTATAATTACTACAGCAACAGCAGCTTGATTGAAGCACCAATGGTTTTTTTTTCTTTTTCCATGTAATTGTTGTTCCTGTTGATAGTTTTAAGTTACATCTTGATTAAACTCTATGGGTATTGCAGGGTTAAGAATTTCTAATCTAAAATTTTGAACTTCTATGCCTTTGTTTTTGTAGGTATTGTAAAATTAAGACTTTAATATGGCTAACCGGACGAAGAACTCGCAAACTTTGGGATTTGATCATCTTCCCCTAGAAATCCTGTTTGAAATCATCAAGAGATTACTAATTTCATCCATTGGACGGTTAAGGTGCACATGTAAATTTTGGAATAATTTTTTCAAGGATTCGAATGTTGTTGCTTGGCATTTGAGGAATTCCATTCAAAATCCCGGATTCATTTATAGCAAGGGCAAGAAAAAATACTATTTGGGAGGTGAAGCTGATCATGCTAACATTGAGGAAATCAAACCTAATTTTGCAGCTGTTTCTTCTTCTCATCAATGCCCATATTCATACACGGGTTCAGCTGGTGGATTGTTGGCTTATTATTCAAATTCTCCTAGTGAAAATAGATTTCATATTTGCAACCCAATTACAAGAGAATTTGTGAAAATTCCACGCCAAAATCATGAATTCCCTTTCCAACTAGCATGGGGATTTGCCTATTCATCATCGACGAAGGAATACATGATTGTAAGGTTTGGTTATGGAGGAGTAAAAGCTTGCATTACTCAGTTTGGTTATTCAACTTCTCATCCATCAACCATAATTCATAAGAACTTTTATTTTGGAGGAATGAAGCCTAATCCAATCTTCCTTGGAGCAACATACTCACTTGGGTCAAATTCATGGAAAGAATTGTCCCATGTTCCATTTCCACCATGGGGTTTGCATGTGGATTTGAATGGGACTTTATTTTGGTTCATATGGAATTGCTTTTACGAAGGTAAGGAAATGGTGATGTCCTTCAACATTGACACCCAAAAGTTCAAAGCTTTGCCTGGTCCTCCGGTTGAAATTATGGCTACTTCGGCTCCCATGTTTATGAACATAAGTGGGAAAACTCTTGGATTTGTAGATGGGGATTTGGTGATTGGGTTCAAGATTTGGGTTTTGGTAGACCAAGAAAATGGAGTTTGGGTAAACAAAGATAAGATTTTAACAATGTATGATGGATGGAAAGCAGCTTGTTGGAGAAATCTTTGGAAAGTTCATTTGAAAAGTCGTTTTGTAAACCGTCACTTCTTTTGTATACAACATATTTGTAATCTAACTCATATAGAGTACGGCCATGTTGTGAATTATTCACTCTTCATACCGCCTTCAGATGAAGATGGGTTAAGTGACCATTTGTTCGCCATTCCTCATGCGGGAAGTCTTGTCTCTCCTAAGGAGATAGCTAGAATTAAATGATCTTGTGTTAGGATCATTTTGGTTGCTTTTTATAACCACATACAATATTACAATAAATATTAATCCATGCATATGGATTGACATAAATTTTATATATTGGCCTAATGTCCCTTCAAATCGATCAATGTCGGACACTTTGTCCCAAACTTTCAATTTTGTAATGACACTCCTTTAATTTGGAAAATCGCGGGACAATGTTCCCCCAAGTTTTTATATCACTCATTGTACCTATTAATAATTTGTATGCACAAACTATCATGCAATCTCACCTATATTGTCTAATTTTGGTCAATAACCTAGTTTGACTATGATTTTGTGTTGTTTATTGAAAAAAAATGTTATTTAGAAGTTTTTATCCAAAATGCTTCATTTTCAAATTTCGTAGTTTTAGTTCAAAAACAACTTAATTTGACTTTCTGAACACCACTCCTGGATTTGTTGTTTGGCCCATTTAAGATTTTTTAAGTAGATAAGTTATAAAATAAACCGGGTCTATATACATGAAATAACCTGCTATCATGAAATTGCGCTTGCATCATTAGGCATCTTTGGACTATGTACATGAATGCAGGTTCTCTTTTGGTGGTGCGGATGAATCAATATATTTTAAAGGGTAGGAATATCATGGACATTCCTTCCCTTCCCTTTAGAGGTATAGCTGGAATGTTAAAAAGATTTTGAAATGAAGAAGCATTAATTGTAGCAATATTGATACAACAAAATGGTACTTGGAGTTCAACTTACAAGACTTTTGTTGTTTATGAGAAAATCAGGCATAGGAAAGTTAAGGTTAAATGGCAGAAACTAATCTAGTTTTCTTGCCATTATCCTAAACTTTCTTTGATCTCTTTGATTGTTGTGCAGGATCGATTACCTACTATAGACAGACTATTTAATTGAGGTATCAGATTGGACTCCAGCAATTGTGTTCTCTGTGGACTTCATCTTGAGAAAAGAGATCATCTCTTTTTTACTTGTGAAGACTCCAAACATCTTTAGTAGAAAGTATTACTTGCTTGCAAACCTTATAGAACAATTGGTGATTGGAAATTTTGAATATTGAATACAATCGAGCTATCAATAGGATAAAAGGGAAATCTTTTCTCTCTTTGATCATGAAGTTAGCTTGGAATGCGTATTGTTACCTGTTGTGGAGAGAACGAAATACCAGAGTCTACAAAGGAAAACAACAGGATGTGGATCACTTGTTTCAAAAGATTGCAGAAGTTATTAAGCATAGGTTGCATGGTTTCAAACGTGTGGCCAAAGATCCTATTAATGTTTTTCTTTGTAACAGTTGGAATTTATTCTTAAATTGGTGAGTGATATCTTTAGCTAGCTTACTTCGATGTACTTCTGCTTTTGTAGCACTTGTTGCTGGTAGCAGTAGCAGTTTTTGTTACTCGGGTAAATAAAGGAAACATATTTATCCAAAAAAAAAAGTAATAAGTCGGGCCAAACATGCACATACTTTGAAACACACTCTTGAATTATACTAGTTTCAAAGTCAATAATCTTATTGTATCTAATCCCCAAACACACTTTTAAACAGGTTCAAATGTTTAGCTTGGCCCTTTGCTAGTAGCTAATGATGTTTAGTGTTCATGCTATTAGGAGTCAATCATATTTATATATATTGAATAAAAAAAATGTAGCTTTAATAAACTAAAAAATAAAAGAAAGAAAACAACCATGACCGAATTATCCAACTCTAAAATTGATAAATTCAATCTAAGCCCAAAACCAATAAAAGAAAGCTAAATGCTTAATTAAGGGTCAAACATTTGTGCTTCTGCTCAATTAAGGGCCAAACATAAACCCACGCGACTCGATGGTTGGCTGACAAATGGTAAACCCATTAGTGGAATTGCTTAATTTTTTTATATACAAGGCCTTCATTCATAACGATAACAATTATAATATTATAGATGACAGAAAGCGTTGATATAAAATTACCCTTCAATCGAAAAAAAGTCTTATTAACAATCTCACATTATAAAGGCCTGAATTTGAACAAACCAAGCATGCATGATTTAATCAAGGCCTGAATGTGGACATCTTATACTGTGATAATGATGTCCTGAGACCAGACCCAATTGAGCCGACCTGAGAGCATTCCAGCCATTAAAGGAAAATCATTCAAAACAACAATGACATGAGAATTTCAAGTTAGAAAATAGATGAGCAAATAAATTGAACAAATTGCATGAGAGAAGAGAGAGGAACTAACTCAAAAACAAAGCCAAAAACCAAAGAGAAAAACTTGTTCTTAGGCAGAGTTAACAAAGTGAAGTAGAGAAACAAAGAGAACCCAAAGACAACCTGAAAACGCTAACAGGGGTAAGGATTTGAATAGGGTACATAGTAGAAGCAGAAAGGGAAAAAGAAAATAAAAGGGAACAAGAGAAAAATAAAATAAAAGGCTAAAGTACACCAAGAGGAACCGAAGCCCAAACGAAAACCCAAAGGAAGCCCAACAGAAGATACAACCTAGAAGACATTCGGTCCAAACAACATAGCAACACTAGCCCAAGCACTCAACAACCAATGAAAGCAGGACAAATGTCAGAAGGTCAAAAATGTAAAATGATGAGGGATTGTTATTATAGTAGTAGATAATATATAATATATATAGTTTGATGGGCAACAGCAGCATGCGATGCTGTCGAAGCTCAATATAGGATATATTCTCCCGATTTATTAAAGCATCCCCTACTATCTCATCAACAACTACTGAATTGTTGTCCTTTTGTATTTCGTGCAATTCTTGATGATGAAAAAAAAGGTAAGAGGGACTCTTTATTGAAAGGCACGTTAAACGGTTAAATCCTATAAACAGAAACCATCATAAGAAGACTTCCGCTTGATTGAGACCGATTTTATGGTCATTTTGGTGCTTAATTATATTTGCTTATTGGTCCCTAAGAGTCGGTGGAGTTTTGCTTTAAGCTCTTGAGATAAATTTGAGCTTGGTTGAGTTTTGTTTGGGTTGATTAGTTGAGTTTAGTTGACTTGGTATTAGGTTTTCTTGATTTTGGATGGTTGAGTTAAGGTTAAGTTTTCTTTGGGTTGATTAGTTTTAGTTATAATTTGATGACTTAACGTAAGATCAAGTCCATATTTTTGTTAGTTTGGTTCGGTGGGTTGCTATTTTGGGCTTTGTTTTGGTTCAGTTAATCAGTTTGTTGTTTTATTTGAGCTTGTTTATAGATAATAAAGAAAATTAAAATGGCTTAATAGCCACTTTGCCCCCTGTATTTTGCAAATTTAGGACAGATTGTCCACTGAACTTTAAATTGTGCCACTTTGTCCTCTGAATTTGCAAAATCAGGTCAATCCCCCCTTCACGTGACGGATTCTGTTAAGACCCATCAGATTTGCTGACGTGGCATTTCCACGTCAGCGCTCATGTGGGCCCTGCATGACCCAAAATGCTATGGTGGGGCCCACATGAGCGCTGATGTGGAAATGCCACGTCAGCATAAGTTTGCCATGTCAGCAAATTTGGTATGGCTTAACGGATCCGTTAGTCAACCGTTAAGTCAGGGGGTAAATTGGCCTTATTTTGCAAATTCATGGGGCAAAATGGCACAATTTAAAGTTCTGGGGCAATCTGTCCTAAATTTGCAAAGTACAGAGGGCAAAGTGACTATTAAGACAAATTAAAATTCCGAACCGCAATTCAAAATCCCTTAAAAATACATCGAGAATTTGAAATCATGAACAACTCACTCAGCATAAATAGAATTCTAAGTAAGATGAAATGCAAAATAATTCAAAAAATAAGAACATCCCACTTTCTTCCGCAAAAATGTACAAAAAGAAGAAAGAAAAATTAACTCCAAATTATAAAAAAACTCTAACAAAATGTTATCACATTTTTCCCTAATTGACTAATTCCCTTTTTCCCGAAGGAGCAAAATGGTTGATCGAAAATATGTTTTCCTCTTTTTTTTGTTTTTCTAATTCTATTAACCTAAAAAATGAAAACAAAAAAAAGGCAAGAGGACTCTTTATTAATAGACACATTAAGTGATTAAATCTTTAAAAAAAAAACCATGTTAAAAGCAACAATAGCGGCGCGCTCATTAAGTCATATCATAAAATACTTTTTTCCAGAAAGTTTGATTACTATTTTACCTTTCATTCTCTAGAAATTTAAAATTGCGAGTATGGGTGTTTTGGTAATTTTAAGTTTGTAAAATTTATTACGTCAAAAATTGGGTCACACCACTTATATATAATACTAGTTTTAGCTCTCATTATACGTTGCATATGACTCGTCATGTTTATATTATAACAACTTCCGAATTAAATGATTAAACATCTTGAATGCTAACTAAAAAATTATTTTGACTTGATTAGCTCGAACCTAAAACCCCTTAAAATACACTTTCTTTAATCAGGATCAACTTACCAAGAAAATATAAAAAGAAAAGTCCACGGTTAACCCAATACAATTAGAATTTTTCAATATGTTGACCTATCTTTATTACATACCACAATGATCTTAAACGGTTAAAGTATCCGGCATGTCCCTGTATTTACCAGAAAAAGTCAATTTGGTCTCTCTACTCACAAAACGATCTATTTAATCCCTCTACTTACATGTGTGGGTCAATTTAGTCCCTGCTGTTAACTGGTTGTTAAATTGATTATGTGGACCATTAAGTAATGACATGGCAGCTAACATGGATTGTTGAATTTTCATAATTTTATGGAAAACAAAATATTTCCAAGAAAAAAGTATATTTGATCCATTTTAAAGGAAGAAAAATGGAAAGTAAATGTTCGTTTTTAACGACCACGTCAACTGCCGCGTCAACTGAACATCATCACTTAACATTCAACGTCATCAATTTAATGACCCAGTTAACAGTAAGGACTAAATTGACCTAAACCTGAAAATAGAGGGACTAAATTGATCATTTTTTGAATAGAGGGACCAAATTGACTTTTCTTATGAGTACAAGGACCTACCATATATTTTAACCGATCTTAAACCTATATTGGACATTGATTTTTTTTTTCCAAATATTGGACATTGAATTAAACAGTACAAAATGGCCTACATCTAATTTTTTGTAACTCTAATTTCGGAAACAACTATTAGTCTATTACCCTAAGAATTTGAGTTGGATTATATACTCCCTACGATTTGTGTTTTTAGTTATAGTCGTAGGAGTAAAGATATAAAAGTTTAATTAGGACTTTTCAAAATAAAATTATATATTATAAAAAAATAGTTGAGCCTTAACATAATATATAAAGCATAAAGTTTAGTTTTATAAGTAATGAAAAATCAGAACATTTTTGAAAAAGAATGATAAATTTTAATAAAAACTACGTAATATAAATGAAATACTCAAAATTTTCAGTTATTCACTCTCCTAATCCTACACCCTAAATCCCTAATTGACATATTAAACTATTGATTTGTGCTGCTTTCTAAATATTTTTTAGATTGAAAAAGATTGAATATTTAGAGATACATTAGTACTTTTTTTTGTGTGTTCTTTTTTTTGGCCAGATTCTTTGTGTGTTCTTTGTGTGCTATTATTCAGGTTCAGATTCATTTTACAAATTTTAAAAATCTACTAATATTAATTGTATATACTATATATAGTATATAGTTTACTATATTTTAAAAAGCCTTTTATAAATCTCCTTCACCAATATGAGATAGCATCTGGGCAGTTTATTAATGTGGATAAATCTGCAATTTACTTTAGTAATAACACTGCTCTTGATAGACGGGAGGTTATTAAGCAAAAGCTTGGTGTCCAGAAAACGCTTGAGGGTGATCGCTATTTGGGATTACCCATTTTTGTTGGTAGAGAGAAGCGATTACATTTTCAACATATTAAGGATCGGCTTTGGTGCCGAGTTCAATCTTGGTATAGTAAGTTACTATCAACAGATGGGCATGGTGTGCTTATACAAGCGGTAGCTTAAGCTATTCCTGTATATGCTATGAGCCGTTTCTGTTTTCCTAAGAATTTTGTGCGAGAATTGGATATGGTTTTGGCGAGATTTTGGTGGCAAAATGGTGGTGATAAGCATGGCATACATTGGGTGAATTGGGAGAGTTTGTGTGTCTCCAAACTTGATGGGGGTCTCGGTTTTAGAGATTTTGAAGCGTTAAATCTTGCTTTTTTAGTGAAGCAATGATGGAGGTTTCTGCATAATAACGACACATTGTGTTACAAAGTGCTTAAAGCTAAGTATTTCCCACATAGCTCATTTTTGTCGGCTGCGTTGGGATCTAACCCGTCATATGTGTAGCGGAGTATCCTTGATGGTAGGGAAGTATTGTTGCGGGGTACTCGATGGCGAATTAGAGATGGTATGTCGGTGAGGATCTTTTAGGATATTTGGGTTCCTGGGTTGGAGTTGGAGCGGCCAACATCTATTAGGCAAGATTATTTTGTGCCAAATTGGGTTGCTGAACTTATTGATCCTGTGGAGAGGATTTGGAAGGAAGATCTTATAAATGAGTTGTTTTCAACAAGGGATGCAAAGGCCATAATGGACATTCCCTTAAGCATGATAAGGACTGACGATAAGCTTATATGGGTGGAATCTTCTACGGGAATGTTCTCTGTCAAATCCGCATATCATATAGCAAGAGGATGGCTTAATGGAGAAATGGATGATAGAGATCTTCGGAATCCTTTTTGGCGTTTATTATGGACTGCAAATGTAATTCCGAAAATCAAATATTTTAATTGGAGATTGTCTCATGGCTTTATTCCCATTCGTAGTATACTTCGAGCTAGACATATGGATGTGGCTGCAGAGTGTTATGTTTGTGGTCAAGGGGAGGAGAGTTTATACCATCTCTTCTTTGATTGTATTTTTGCTCGATTAGTTTGGAGGGAGATTGCCGACTGGGTGGTTAGCTTTGCGGAATCAACGCATGTGACGGAAGATTTTTGCTTGAACCATGCTATACTAGCTAAGCAGCGTGATAAGTTGAACCATGTATTTACTTGTCTTTGGCAGCTATGGTATAACCGAAACCTGTGTCTTCATGAGGGACGGTGTATGATGGCTAAACAACTTATTGGTTTGGTGAACTCGACGCTAGTAGACTTTGAAGAGGGACTTGAAACTGCACATGGAGAGCGGCTTATCACTAGACCCGTGTATGTTGTACAATGGCAGCCTCCTCCGCCGGGGTTTCTTAAGCTAAATTGTGATGCTTCATTTAAAGTGGATGAGAACAAAGCAACTGCTGGTATGGTGGTTCATAATGCTGTTGGTGATGTGATTCTTGCGGGATTGAAGATCTTTGAGAGAGTTTTGGATGTTATGCATGCTGAAGCCTTGGCAGTGTTATTTGGTCTTGAAGAAGCATGGGAGCAAGGCTATACCAATGTGATGGTGGAGACGGATTCGTTGAGGATTATTGAAGAAATTAAAAAGGGAGATCAATCTTTATGGTCTGATAGTTATTTAGTTCATGACATTAATGTTATGGCTACTTTGTTTGAGTCTATATCTTTTAAATTTATAAAGAGAGAAGCTAATACTTTAGCACATAATATAGCTAAAGTGGAGTGTGAGGGTGATGATCAATTGCTTTGGGTTGGTTATTTACCATCCTTCATTTGTAATCCCGACACTTGAGACCTTAATAAAATTCCTTTTTACCTAAAAAAAACCCTTTTATATTCTATCTTACTATATTTTTAATAATTTTTTTTGGAATCATTTTTTAATAAAATTATTATTATAAATAGAATAGAATAGAATATAAAAGGCTTGGGATTTTTAAAAAAATATATATATATGTAAGCAGTCATCGCCAACCAAAAAAAAAACTAAAATTAAAATATAAGGTCTATCTTCGCACCACATTCCTTTTTCCCTTTCTCTCTCAAGAAGCCCTAGATTTTCTCGGCATTTCTCGCTCTTTCTTTCGCTTTCTGGGGAAAAAGAAAAAATGGTAAACACTCATATGCTCAGCTTGTTATCTTTACTCCCTATCCCCTAACTTACAATTGTTCAATTTCTTAAAGAATTTCTTTATCACGTTTATTTGATGCAATTTTGATATCAATTTTCGATCTGTGGAATTCATTGTGATTTCTACCTGAATTTAGGATTTGATTAGGCTTTTTAGTTCCCCTGATCTGACTTCAGTGTGCGATTCGATCTTCATGTCCTGACAGTTTGATTGATTTTGTGTTTTCTTGTATGATTTATAAGCGTTTATTTGCTTTATCCTCGTGCACTTTGCTTTACTTTGAAGTTTTATTTATTTTATAATATAGAAATTAGAAAAGTTTTAATTTCTAATTTTAGTAAATTGAATGGCACATGAATTTTTACCTTTGCATGATAGTTGGTATCAAAACCGTGGTCGATATTAGGCTGATGATTGAAGTTGGGACCAATATCGCCCTCAAAATCTCCATTTTCATTTTAGTGATTTCAGTTGGGATTAGGGGAAACTTCAAATATTCTGGAAAAAAAAAAAGGAGGAGAAGATGTCAATTGTTAGCTTGAGAGAACGGGAAGGAGTAATGTGGCCTTTTTTGTATCAGCAATTTATAGTAAAAGGAACAAATTTATGAACTTGGTAATTTTAATGGGTTTATGTTTGGTGGAAATTTTCCTTGCCGTTCATGAGGGATTGATGGTGTTTTTCTTTGTTTAGCATGTTATGGGCTAGTACATTTTGCTTTTGGCAGTGAAGCAAGTGGTTTGTTAAGCTAATGGGACAGTACATTTTCATACACCCGCTCAGAACAATGTAATTCACTGTCTTAGCTGAATTAGGCTTCATTTCCATGGTAAAAAGTATCTTTTACCTTTCATTATATATGATTTGTATGTACTGTTATTGTTATGATAGCCCTGATTAGAACATTAGTAATTTGGGAGCTCTTATGATATTTGGCTATTCATAGTTCTCTCCATATCTACAGTATGGGCTTTATAGTTGGCTTAGTTGATGCATAATACTTGTTGAGATGGTTGTGCATGATTTGCAGGCTAACGCAGCTTCAGGAATGGCTGTGCATGATGATTGCAAGCTGAAGTTTTTAGAACTGAAGGCTAAAAGGACATACCGCTTCATAGTTTTCAAGATTGAGGAAAAACAAAAGCAAGTAATAGTGGAAAAGCTCGGTGAACCTACTCAGAGCTATGAGGATTTCACTGCTAGCCTTCCAGCTGATGAGTGTCGATATGCTGTCTATGACTTTGATTTCGTGACCGCAGAGAACTGCCAGAAGAGCAGAATCTTTTTCATTGCCTGGTAACATAAAGTGTTAATCCATTTATCATCTTTGTGCCCTGTTCTGAAGTGGGTCTCTCCTGACATATGTTTCACTCATCTGTTAACATTTTATACATGAAGGTCTCCTGATACCTCAAGAGTAAGAAGCAAGATGATCTATGCCAGCTCTAAGGACAGGTTCAAGAGGGAATTGGATGGTATCCAGGTAGAATTGCAAGCTACTGATCCTACTGAGATGGGTCTCGATGTCATAAGGAGCCGTGCCAATTAATTAATTGTATTACCTACTCTGCAATCAAAGTTCATACTATCTGGTTCACTTAAATGTAATGTTTATAACCAACTTGGAACTTAGAACTTGCTTATGATATTGGGTTGTTGTTCAGGAGTTCATACTCTTCACTCCTTGTCTTGATTTGTTATCTGTGGATTCATATGGGGTCAGTATCCCCACTTTGGTGTGATATTTACTCACTAATATATGGTGGTTTTGGGGATACCAATCTCATTACAGTTTGACTCTTGCATGCCCTCTTTCTTTTATGTTGGATTCTCATTTTTCATATCACTTGCATTTTGACAAACCAAATTGAATTGTGACTCATAAAGGGAAAGGTTAGGCAATGCTGCTTATGAAAGGAGGTTTCCTTTGATTGTTCATAGCCAAGCCCTATAAATTTGTATATGCAAGTTCATTGATTTTGGATTCATTACAAGGAAATATGACTCTTTCTTGAGTCCTAAACTTTTATGGCTTCTTCAATGTATGAATATGAGATTTTCTTTAGAAAGTCTAGAGAAGGTAATGATTGTGACTTCCCCACTAGAAGGGAATTCTTCTTTAGTAGGAATGGAAGATTCTAAAAGTGGGAAATGTTTTTCAATCATGGAACAAATAACGAAATAAGAAAAAAAATTGTCATGGAACAATATTTATTTAAGGTTCCTTTGAACTTTGATTTACTCTTAAACCTTAATTTAAAAAAAAAAAATTGTTGCAATAATTTTTCTTTACTATCGGCCCACTATAAAGTATAAACTGCCTCCAGTCCAGAGTCCAGTGAGCTAAGCTAACCCAAGAACGTCAAAACATTCCCAAGTACGACGTCGTTCCGTGTTTTCCAGCTAAAAACACGTGTTCTTTTCCATCTAATAAGGAAAAGTAAAAATGGAAATGCCAGATTGAAAAAATCACTTAAAAGAGAAAAACAACAGAAAGAAGACAAGTTGCAACAAATTTTCCATTCTTCCAAACATCGGCAAAATCCCAAATCGCGAACCCCTGAGCTTTCCAGGTAAATTATTTTAAACTAATTCGTACATGTAAACGTATAATTATACGTATACTCGTTCGTATAATAAAGTCTTTCCCTTTCATCTTGATAGATTCGAATAAACTTTCTTTTGTGATCTGAATTTACGTAAATTTGTTTTTGTTTACCTTTTTGAAGAATGAGTTTGAGTAGGAGCAGGAGCCCGCCACGTGGCAAGAGGTATCGAAGCGTTGAACGTGCTTCTTACCGGGATGCACCTTACTCCAGGGACCGCCGCAATTATCGGTATAATTCTTACCTTTTTAAGGTTTATGATTATGATTTTTGTTTTGATTTCTTACTTGCATTTTACTGTTCAAAGTGTGATTTTTTTTTAATAATAGTAATAAATGGTTCGTTCTGTTTTTGTATGGATTATATTAAAATTAATGATGTAAAAATCTAGTCTTGCAGTTCGAGAGTCAACACTTCTCTCACAACTCGAAAACCCAAAAAAAATTCTAGTCTTCAAATTATATGGTTATTTAGTGTGCTTTCAATTGAATATTATGGTTGTCCTTAATAGTGTCTTCTTAAGAGGTACAAGAAGCATGTTGCAAGTAGCAAAGGCATTAAATTGCTACAAATCTAACTGGGTCTATTAGGATAAAAATGGGCTTTTTGTTTTTCACTTGGAGTTCTCGATAAAAGAAGCATGTTTGGGGTTTCAGGGTTTGATGTTTAAACTACTTATGATGGGTAAAAAAGCTACTTCAATTAATGCATTTGTTAGATTATATATATTTTTTTGAGGAAAAGATGAAAACAACTATTGAAATAGAACACAGAAGCAATGACATCATCTATTGCAGGGATGGGAGAATGTTACTTCTCTGATGTGAGATTACATTCTTCGGTAATCATCTTTGGATGATGGTCGAGGGTGTAATTGTGTTTTAAGGTTGCAAAACCATATATCATCAAGGATCAGTCTATTTTGGTACTGAAGGTACCCACAATAAGAACCCCAAGTTGGATAAATGTCTAAACTTGGCAGAAGTCAGCAATGCTGCTCTGATGCTTAAGAATTTCAATTTGAAGTGGACAAGGCGTGAGGTGAAATGGATGATATGGTCCTTTTAAGGCACAAAGATGTGACAGATTGATTTAAAAGAAAAATAGTTTATGATGTTAGTTGAGATGTTATCTTGATCTGCTCACTTTATCTAAGTTCTTAACCATAGATAGTTTCGCTTCACTCAAAGTCCTTTCTCTCTAATGATATTCATGCAGCAGGAGGGGGAGCTGGCTTTCCGTATTTCTAGTTTGTTCATATTGTCATCTCTGGTGCTTTACCATATATAAATTGTTTATATTGTCGCTCAAATGAAAATTGATTTTTGTTTCTCAGGCAAGATTATCTGTGCAATAAATGTAAACGACCTGGACATTTTGCTAGGGAATGTCCAAATATGACTGTGTGCAACAACTGCGGGCTTCCTGGGTGAGATTGATTCCTCCTAATTTAATTTATCTAGAACCTTTCACTTAGCCAAAAGGAAAAGGTATAACCTTCCGTGTTACATTAGGTCATTTTGTGAACTACGAAAATTTTATTCTGATATGTTTACTTATCCTTATTTTGTCGCAGTCACATTGCTGCTGAGTGCAACTCAACCACTATGTGTTGGAACTGCAAGGAGCCTGGGCATCTTGCCAGCCAATGCCCCAATGACCCTGTTTGCCATATGTGTGGCAAAATGGGTCACTTAGCTCGTGATTGCCTAAATCCTGGACTCCCAGCTCATGATGCAAGACTCTGCAACAACTGCTACAAGCCAGGCCACATTGCTGCTGACTGTACCAACGACAAGGCTTGCAACAATTGTCGTAAAACTGGTCACCTTGCTCGTGAGTGCCCTAATGAGCCAGTGTGCAACATCTGCAATATATCAGGTCATGTAGCTCGACAGTGTACCAAGTCAAGTCTGTCACCGGACATGGGAGGCTCCTTCCGGGACATTATTTGCCGCAACTGTGGCCTACCAGGTCATATCAGCCGTGAGTGTGTGTCCATTGTCATATGCAATAACTGTGGTGGAAAGGGTCACCTTCATTATGAGTGCCCTTCTGCAAGGATGTATGACCGTGGTGGTCTACGTAGGTATTAGCTACTACTAACTGACCAAATGGCTTTGGTAGGATTCAATTCATTGCCATCCTCTTGTTTTAGTCATGTTACAATTTGATTCTGAATTGATTCTTAAAGGAATATGCCATTGCTCTTCTACAATTTTGAGTTGATTTCGTTGTGCTTTTCTTCAAGATAAATAATTCTTGTATCTAGCCCAAATTCAAGATAATTTGATCAGCATCAAGGCAGGTTCAATTATTATATGAAGAATATCTGGTATAATTGTGGTTCTACTAGTTGGTATTTGGAAGGAAAACAGTGGAAGGTAAGATGGCCCATCAAGGCACTTTTTCTTTTAAAACTTAAAAGTCAACACATTCGGTGAATGTAGTAAAGAAGGAAAAAGCCAAGATATAATTGATTAGGGAGGGAAAGGAAGAACTAAAAAGAAATGTGCACATTGGAGAAGCTTGGCAACCTCTTCATCTTAATTATCACCGGGGAAGATCAGCACCGGCTCAACCCTGCGCGGATCGATGCTATCCGGTCAGCGCTAGATCGAGTCCGGGCTGACCCTGGTTCTCACTCTTCCTCAGCTCTCATTACTACAGCTCAAGGCAAGTTCTTCTCCAATGGCTTTGATCTTGATTGGGCACATTCCTCCCCTGACCGCTTTGGTCTCATGTCATCTAAGCTTCGGGCCCTTATTATTGAACTCCTCTGTTTTCCCATGCCTACAATCGCTGCTGTCACCGGCCATGCCTCGGCTGCTGGGTTCCTGCTAGCCCTTGCCTATGACTATGTTCTCATGAGGAAAGATAGAGGGTTTCTTTACATGAGCGAGACGGATATTGGGCTCAAAATTCCTAGCAGTGCCATGGCTTTGATCAAGTTCAGTATATTTTTACTTGAAAACTTTTGAAGAAGAGATTCTTCTTCTATCTTTGATACAATTTTTTTTGTTTGACTCTTGTATTTTTGTAGGAGCAAGATTGGGGATCCGATGACTCGACGCGACGTGATATTGAAAGCGGCTAAGATAACAGGACAGGAAGCAGTAGAGAGGAAGATTGTCCATGGAGGTTATGATTCAGCCGAGGAGACGCTGAAGGGGGCTATCAGTTTGGGGGAAGAGTTAGCTAAAAGGGGATGGGATGGCCAAGTTTATAGTCAAAATAGGATGTCACTTTTTAAGGATGTTTTAGATGAATATGATGGAAAGAACACAAACAAAGTCTTATCAAAAATCTGAAAGTTTAGCTGTGAATTTTGGTCAAAAGCTCAAAATGAGAAATGGTACAAGCAACTTAAATATATGGCCTTTTATGTTTACATTTTTCAGAATGTAATGATTTGGAGCGAGTGAATTTAGAATAAGCTTGAGCCCAGTAACCATCTGTTCAAATGTTAAATTCTGAATCTGGTTTTTTCATTTAATCTTGTTTTAAATGTATGTAAAATTGAAAAAAAAAAAACAAAAGATTCAAGACAAATAAACTATATACATGCATATATATCTACAAACAAAAGGTGTAGAGAGGATTATTACATAAAAAATCCGACATCCTTTCTAAAAGAGGAGGTCGAAATTCTGGTATAACCTTTGACTTTCCTATTATTATTAAAAAAATAATATTAATACATATCGAAAATGCAAGTGGGAGCCAAAGTATATTTCATGAACATAATTTGAAGTAGCAGCCCTCCTTAGTCCTTAGCCATAGCATCAGCCACCATAATTTGGGAAAAGCAGACATAAATATCAGGCACTCAAAAAGAACAGGCCTCCAGAAGCCTGCAGAGGTGGACTGTGAACTGTTCTCGTCAACGGAGCATTGTTAGAACAAAAGGATGAATCAGTTTCCATTTCAAGAGTGTTGATTTTCAGAGAATGTTGCAAGGAGAACACCTGTTTTGTTTGCTTGTCACTCAGCTGCATTGTTAGAAAAAATTTCCAACATAGCAAGAAAAAACAGTAACAAAAGTACCATTGTCATCTCTCAGTATATCCCCACAAACATTGCCACTCCATTGGTACATTGTTTGAAAAAATATGAGAAACAATGTACAGAAATGACTTTCTTTCAAGAAACAATGTAAAATGGCATTTACAACATAATTTGAAAATACGAGGAATACCTTCTACGTGTGAGGATGAGGTACAGAAATGACTAAAGTTGTGAGATGTGATGTTTCTATATTGAAGTAAAGAGGCAGTGGGAAGCCCTACCATGAGCTAATAACCTAAGAAAAACTTTAACCCGTAGGATACAAGGAGATTTCCTTATTTCCATCCATGGGAGTGGGGGTAAACTAATATTGATAGATTTGTAACATAACAATGTATAAGTATTATTAACAAGAAATTCCCTAAAGTACTCCAAAATATCTGCAGGTTCACCTGGACAGCTAAGACAATGATCAAATAACGTGCTGCAAATGCTTGAAGGGATGCCAAAATTTCACAATAAATTCAATAATGCTGATCAGAAAAATTAATAAAAAAAAGAACCTTCATTAAGCAGGAGACCTGGAGCTGAAACTGTAGCAGACATCAACAATGCATTCATTGATTGGTCAAAGTACTATTTTATGCGCCAAGGAATCAGGAATCATTCCCTTTTGCACCATTTCTTCTATGCACCTCAAAGCCTCATCTTTACTCTTTCCTTTTGAATAAGCAATAAAAAACATTTTACATACAACCAAACTTGGTGAAAACCCCTTTGTTACCATCAAATCAAAGACACCCTTTGCCTTATCCACTTCACCTTGTAAGCAATATCCGTTAATCATCGTACAGTAAGAGCTCTTGTCAGGCTTTACACCTTTTTGATTCATAAGATGCAGTACCTCTTCAGCTTTCTCCATCTTTCCGTCTTTGCAGAAAGCATTCAATATGATGTTAAAAGTAACTGTGTTTGGAGATATATCTTGAGTAACCATTCTACAAAATACACTTGTAGCTTTTTCCCATTGCCCTGAATGGCATAGTCCATGTATTAAACAGTTGTAAGTAATGACATTAGGTTTCACACCTCTTTCAGCCATTAGATCCAATACCTCAATGGCATCTTCAGTTCTACTATCCTTGCAAAGAGCATCAATTATAGAGTTGAAAGTTACCACATTTGGCTGTACTCCTTCATCCATCATCCTGTCAAACAAGCTTGTCACTTCTTCCCATCTACTTGAAAGACACAATCCTCGGATTATACAACCATAGGTGAAGACATCTGGTTTCACACCTTTATGAGTCATCGTTTCCAGAAATTCAATCGCCTTCCCTGGCTTCCCTTCCTTGCATAAAATATCAATGATGGAAGTAAAAGTTGCAACGTCAGGTGAAATTCCAGAAGCAATCATGTTCTCTAATAACTCGGTGACCTCGCTGAATTTACCAGACCTACCCAAGGTCTGAATTAGCAAATTATAAGTCACAACATTAGGCATTATGCCTCTTTGAGTCATTAAATTGAATATGGAGTTTGCTTTTGAGAGTTGCCCATCCTTGCAAAGCGAGCTGATTAAAGCATTGAAGGTTAAAGCATTGAAGGTGTACACATCTGGAGAAATCCCCTTGTTGGTCATTTGAGTTAATAAGCGTTTGGTGTCATCCCACCGGCCAACATTGCATAATCCTTGAATTAATGTACTATAAGTAACAACATCTGGCACGACACCTCCATCTAGCATGTCTTGAAAGATACTCAACGACTTATCCACACTTCCCTCCTTACAAAGGCCATCAATTACGGTGCTATAAGATACCACATCATGTTTAAGGCTTCCATTTCCCTCCATCTTCTTCAGTATTTTAACTGCATAACGAGTGTATCCTGACTTGCAAAGCCCGCTGATAATGATATTACAAGTGTAGACATTACATGGATATCCCTTCTCTACTATTCTCCAGAAGAATTTCATGGCCTCATCAATTTTACCCTCATTGCAAAGTCCAAGAAGTAGAACGCTCATGGTATGAGGGTTAGGCTGAAGACCAACTTTAAAAATCATTGCCAACACAGAAAGACCCAAATCCACCTGCTTCAATTTGCACAAGCAATTCATAAAAGTAGTCATGGTACAGATATCAGGTTGGATTTCATAATTACTCCTCATGCTTATACATGGACACAACAGTGGAATAGTGCTTCATCTTGGAGAGAGCACCAAGCAGAAAGTTGAAAGCAATAATAGAGGGCAAGGGTTTGATTGAAATCATGGAATTGAAAAACTCCATAGCCTCATCAAGCTTAAGTGACCTTGATTTACACTTATCCATGACCAATTTCTCGAGTTCGTTGGTGGATGTAGAAAAACCCAGTTTGACATTTTCATCATTAACAACAGCACGAGTAGAATAATAATGTCTAGCAAGGAAACAGATTCTGGGGAATTGAGAATCACAAAAGAAAAAGAGATCAGAATTACCAGAAAGAGGAGCAAAGAAAGGAGATTTCGTGGTTGATATCGTCTGCATCATCTTTCTCGCCATTTTTACTGCTAAGCTCATTGGTTACAGCTTTGCTTTCTCACTTGTTCTGACTTCTGCAGCCAATTTGCATTCAAACAGGGAGTGAGGCGAATACTATTTCACTGTTGTTGGTGAATGTTGCTAGAGCTTCCCACCAAAAAAAAAAAGAATTTTGCTAGAGCAAGCTTGAGCCCAATAACCAATCTTTCCAAAATGGCCTTCAGCCCATACAAGGCCCAAATTACCCATCCAAAACTTTGATTGGGGCATGCTTGGGTAAGAAACTTGGGCTTTTTAATGTCAAAACTCAAAACTCGACAAAGGTTTCAGAAAATTAACCCACCCTTAGGATGGAGTAGAACCTTTTAATTCTAGTGATCCGAGGGTAATTTGGACCAAAATCGGTTTAATTTGGAGTAATTCGTTGAGTAGAGGAAAATTGAACCGATTTTGGAACGTTTTGCCCCTAATCAACTAAATTAAAATAGGTTATACGCAAAATTATGGCTAAACTAAAATGTTTTATCGGATTTGAGCAATTAGGTTTTTTTTTCCTTTGTACAAACCTTCTAAGGTGTGAGGTTGAAAGTGATTGTAATTTAGCCATTTTAGAAATTACTACGAGGAGCTCTTCTTCATGTGAGGGAGGTTCCTTGGTTAGCCAGATTAATTTACTTAAACCTTATTTCTCTTTTTGTTCTTTTAAGCATGTCAATGGGATGGCTAATCGTCTAGCACATATATTAGTTAACTTGGATTGTGATGTAGGAGTTAATTATGTTTAGTACGAACTGTCTCTGCACATGTATAATCCGGACAATTAATATTAATAGAAGATTGAATTTTCTCTTAAAAAAACTTCCAATATCCGATAACCACATTAAACATAGACTTATGTCATTCAATTCTTTTATGTATAAATTATCATACAATCTTATTTATTATCACATCTCAAATATAAATATGGTGTTTTCCTTATCCAAACAAAATAAATAATTATATTTGACCATTCAAAAAAGAAAAAAGCAAGAAACAAACAAGGGCTGGATGAGATTAAAAGTTTCTTTTTTTCTTTGAATTATGGATGAGACTAAGTTTGGTTTAACAAAATTCAAGCCAAATTTCATTTTAAAAATACAATAAATAATAGTTTTATATACTTATATTGACCATTCAAATTTTTTAGAGGTTGCGTTGCCGTTGGGCTTTAAAAAGAAAAAAAGAAATGCTATTTTTTTCTGAGAAAAATTATCTAATGCTTATTGGTCCAATTCGTATTTAAGCTTTCCAGTTTCCATACATTAACCCTCTCATCGCAAATTTCTCAATATTTCGGAGCGAAGATTAAACTCTCACAGGAAAAACATGGAAGTTTGCACGTTGGAGAAGAGAGGTAATCTGTTCATTTTAACACTGACAGGTGAAGACGAGCACCGTCTGAATCCAACCCGAATCGACGGAATCCGGTCTGCACTGAACCGGATCCGATCCGACTCAACCTCTCACACTGGTTCAGTTCTCATCACAACCGCTCAAGGCAATTTCTTCTCCAACGGCTATGATCTCGCCTGGGCCGGCTCTTCACCGGAAAAGATCCGGCTGATGTCTTCCAAGCTCCGAGAACTCGTCGCCGACTTAATCTCTTTCCCTATGCCTACAATCGCCGCCGTCACTGGCCACGCCTGCGCCGCCGGATTCATCTTGGCTCTTAGCCATGATTATGTTGTTATGAGGAAAGACCGAGGGTTTTTGTACATGAGTGAAATGGATATCGGGCTTAAGATTCCAGCTTGGTTCTTTGCCGTTATAAGGTACTGATTTGTAATTACCTTCAAAATTGGTTCGTTATTTCCGTTAGTTTTTGGTTTACACTGACACTAATTTATATTTTTAATTAGTTCCAAGATCGGTGATGCCATGGTGCGGCGGGAGGTGCTGATGGAAGCAAAGAAGTTGACGGCGAAAGAGGCGGTTAAGAGGGGGATCCTCCACGAGGCGTACGATTCTGCGGAGGAGACGGTTAAAGGGGCGGTTGAATTGGGAGAAAAGTTAGTTAAGAGGAGATGGGATGGAGAAGTTTATAGTGAAAATAGAAAGGGGCTTTACAAAGAAATTTTAGAAAAGCTAGGGGCTGATGAAACCACGGATGATTTGAAAAACGTTGCAATTGCATCCTCCAAATTGTAGTAGCATAGTAAATTTCGATTTGGTCGGAGAAAATTAAAATACTCTTACTTGCTTGTAATAATAACATATAAGTTTGTAATTTATATATACTTTTCTCAATAATTTTTAAAATACTTTTTGAGCTAAACTTTTCTGGTATGATAGTAGATATTTGTTTTTTTAATTTTTTTATTTTAAAAAAAACATACTTTCAATCCAAAAAATCTTTGTTCATGCGTTTTGATGTTGTTTTACTTGAATGATTTTGAATGATTGAGTTTTGAAAGTTTGAAGGTTGAGAGAATTTGAGAGAATTGAAAAGTTTGAGGTTTGAAGGAAAGGGCAAAATAGTCCAAGAGGGGGCGGTACCTAGTAAAAAGGGGACGGTATTTAGTAATTCTCATATCTAAATGAGAATCCAACCCAGACTAAGAAATTACCTTAAATAACCTACTTAACAAACTACCAAATAAACAAACAAATAAATCAACTAAACTCACATTCCATGAGATTTGAAGCCAGGACCTCATAATCCAGACACGGTGCACTCACTAGTTGAGCTAACAACTCGGGTGTGAGCTTTTTAAGTTTTCTGTATCAAATCGGTCTTAAACCATGCTTTAAACAAACATCAAAAGAAATACAATAGGATGGGAAGTGTTATACTCTTCCATCATCATTATTAAAAAGTAGTAGCATTAATATATCAACTCTATTTTCAAGTTCAATTTAATAACAATAATAAACAAGGAAATAATGAAAGGATATATGGAGGTTTTTGTTTGGATTAGTAGAAGTAAAGGTTATATTTGAGATGACATAATAAAGAAAAGTAATTAATTAATTGGATTGAAGCTAAGCCTTCTATTCATAAAAATGAAAATGCCAAGCATAAAATATCGATGTATACCATATTTGAAGGACTACTAAAATTCGGAAAATGATAGCAGTATCTAAAAGCTAGGCAGGTTTATTCATGTATTGTCCTCATATATATTAAGCTTTATTATAATTTTATAATATAAAACATAAACTACAAAGTACCTTTGTTTTGTTTCATGATTTCATCACTTAAATTTTAGAAATTACTAAAATTTAGCTTCAATATATATATATATATATATATTGATTTGCTATTTCAAAAAATTTACATAACAAAATTAAAAAAGCAATGGTGGTGCCAAAAAAAAAAGCCAATAGTGTTTTTTAAATATAAATGTATAGATTTAGTTCTTTATGAAATTTCATATCTGCCCTTAATTATATTACAAATCTTGCTTTTTCCCCTCTCATTTTCAATTACCTAGTTGATAGTACTAGTAGTACTTTAATTTCCCAATTACTACAAGTTCTTAAATCCAAAAATTAACAAAAGAAAAGAAAAGAAAGGGAAAAAAAAAAAAATAGCGGTTGCCAGCTAATAATTAAATCCCCCCATAAAACCACGCTTATACTTACAGCTAATACTCACTACCTTAGCGAACTTTAAGAATTTCCACATATCCCCCCCTTCTCTCTTCTTTTCTCTGTTCAAATGTAAGAAAATTAACTCAAATGAAAATAAATTGAATCAAGGCAAGGAAAACTTCATTTCTCAAGAGTTGAATTTCTGTGAATTGGAGTTAAGTTCACCGACGGTTGTAAGTAGATTTGCTGCAACCAAAATCCGATGACAACAACTTTTAGTCCGGGTCGGAGCCCGGGGAGCTCGAGGCTTCAGTTAGGAGCGGCCAGTGGAGTGTCGAGGCTTAGATCTTCGTCGCTTAAGAAGCCACCGGAGCCGTTGCGTCGTGCGGTGGCGGATTGTCTATCGTCCTCGTCGTCGTCGTCTTCTTCTTCGCCGGCGGCAGTGACTGGAGGAGTTAGCTCGTATCATCATGGGAGTCCTTCTTTGGTTTTATCTGAAGCTTTTAGGACGCTTCGGGTTCGTGATTTTGGTTGGATTTAATTTAATTTATTTTAAAAATTAAATTCTGTTTTATTATTAGATCTTGAAATGTTATTTTGTGTTTATGTTTTCATAGTTATGCAATTCTTAAGCTGCGTATTGTAAAAATGGAAAACATTAGAATTGAATTAAAAGAATTCCTTTTTAGCTAACTTTAGGTGCAAAATGTATTTAGGAAATTTGGTTTAGTGGCAGAAGTAGAATTATGGTTTTAAAAATGGAGAGTAAAGTACTGAAAATTGAGTGATTTGCTTTGTAGCTTAGCATTGTTGTCGCTTCCTGAAAAAGATTATTGAGTTGGCGAAACCAATGATCTTTTAATTTAAGTAGTTCATGTTTTAACCAAAAAAAGAAAGGAGATCAGATATTTGATAAAATTTGAGCTATTGACTAAAATTTTAAGTTCTTTTGTATAAAAGTAAAATCGTGCATTTTGTTATTTACGAAACTTAGATTTCCAATTGTTATTTCTTTAATAGTTCACCTTTTTCTGAAAAGGCAAAAGAGTATAAGCTACAAAATAATAAAGCTTAAGTAAGTTACCTGCTATTGCGATTCATGGTCTTCTTTTAGGATGCATATCATGCAATTTTCTTCATTTAAAATGGTTTCATTGTTATTGTTGTAAGATTGCTAGATATGCTCTTATGCATCATTTCATATATTTCCTGATTTTTACGTGAGATAAATATTTATCTCTCTAGTTGTGGTGATTATTGACTTGTTGGCACTAGAATTTAGATCTTCCTTTTTCTTCATCAATGAAACTTATATTTGATACTATGATATCAGAATTTCTTATGTTATTCAGATTATTTTTGAGGTTTTATTATTTTATACAGATTATTATGTTATTCACCTGTAGACCCGGTATCTGAACGTCATAATTTCAGAACATCTTATATTATATTTAACAATGACAGGACTATCTGGCAGCACCTTCAACAACTGACTTGGCTTACATTGTTATTTTAGAGCATACGATTGCTGAAAGGGAACGCAGGTGATTTTATTATGTATTGACAACTTCTGTTATACCTATGCTATTATGGTCATTCTGATTGATTCCATTCCACCAAGTGCTCCACTAAATCATTATGGTTTGGTTCAATTATCATTTTTACCTACATTTAGCGTACTATTTTATGAAAGATTACTGATGTGTTGAAAGGAAAATTTATTGATGTGTTAAGGCTTATTTATTGTGCTATGAGACAGTGTAAACACAAGTCTTTTAACTTATTCTAGAAACACCCATAAGTTATGTTTGGATGAAGCATCTGGAAATTTCATAGCTGCATACTGCTTATTGCAGTAATACTTGAATAATTCATTGGAATATATACTGCCAAAAAAAGAAAAAAGGAAGACACATGTAAAGAAGAAATTGGTGCATTGTCCTGAATAGCTGTTCTCAGGTTCATAATTTTTTGAATTTAATTAATGATTTGATTTTTATTGCATTTTCATGCACAATTTATTTGATTTTTTCTTTTTATTTTTAAATTTAAGTATTACTTTACTATTTGCTTGTAGTTTTATTCTTCTTTTTTTTTTACCTGCTAACATACTATAATTTGTGCCAGCCCAGCTGTAGTTGGAAGGTGTGTGGCACTCTTGAAGCGATACCTTCTTCGGTATGTTGTTCTGGCTGAAAACTTCTATAGCTGTATTTTTATTAGTTTTCATTTTATTTATAATAAGGAAGTTTTTCACTGTAAGTTGGTTTTAGAATGCAATAGTGGACAAGAATAGACATGTGCCCAGTTATCATTAATTATGCTGCCTAAGGTTTTACCCAATTCTTGTAAAGATAGCACCTGCTGTGGTTTCTATATAGTTCCAGGCTGCCTGGAATGATATCAAGACCATGGGTTCCAATATTCATAGATTCTATCTTAATATTGTTCTTTGTGTTAAGATTTCAATGTGTGTTCTATTTCCTGCAGATATAAGCCAAGCGAGGAGACATTGCTGCAAATAGATCGGTTTTGTCTTAACATAATTGCTGAATGTGACATTAGCCCAAATCGAAGGTTATCGCCATGGTCCCGATCATTAAATCAACAGTCTGGTTCATCATCGACATCAACGTCATCTACAAGTGCTTCTCCATCATTGCCTGTATCCAGTTTTTCTTCTGTGGCACTTGTAAAGTCATTGAATTATGTGAGATCCCTAGTGGCTCAACATATTCCAAAGCGGTCATTCCAACCAGCAGCTTTTGCTGGAGCAACCTTGGCATCGAGACAGTCGCTTCCTACATTATCATCTTTGTTGAGTAGATCATTTAATTCCCAGCTATGTCCTGTAAATGGTGCAGAATCTTCAGAGAAGAAAGATGCTAGTACTATATCTGTTTCAAACTTGTCAAATATTGAGGAAGCTGATGGAATAGAGAATCCTGAATATATTGCACATGACGTTTTGAAATGGCGCTGGCTTCGAGATCATCCATCATCATTAATATTTTCTGAAAGGTTAGTGATTGTGCATATCAAATGTTGAAATTGTTCATGTTGGTGTTTTTTACTTCCCTTTCTACGTTTCTTGCGCCTTTTGTTATTGGTACCCTTCTTCCATGTATCCTTCTCTCTCTCTCTCTCTCTCTCTCTCTCTCTCTCTCTCTCAAATTTAAAAACAGTGATCGAGAAGTTTTAACGCTTGAGAAGTTTTATATTTGAAAAAACAGTGATCGATCTGTGAATGTCCAAGACATGAGAACACATAATTTCTTAGAAGTAGGGGCAGCTGCTTTACTTGTTGGAGACATGGAAGCAAAAATGAAGGGCCAGCCCTGGAAATATTTTGGCACTGCTGATATGCCTTATCTTGATCAACTCTTACAGCCCTCATCAGTCACAACAATTGCCAATTGTGCCTCTGCTCGCTCCCACCTGAGAGCAATAACAGCATTGAAACGCAGTAAAGGAGGACCTCATCAAATTTGGTATATTTTTCACTTCCCTAAGACTATTGCTTTGTTGGATTTTTATTTGATCTCACTTACAATCATAGATTTGCTACGATGTCTATCTCTTCCCTTGTAATTCACAAAGTATGACCTGTATGGTCTATATGTTGTATGTCTGTAGGGATGATTCACCTGCAAGCACATTTCGCCCACGTGCCCGGCCACTTTTCCAGTATCGTCATTACAGGTCTGCAATTTGAGATGCTTCACTGATGGCACAATTTCTTTTGCATCCTGTTGGCAAATGAAGTTTGCTTCTTATGTTAGTTTACTTGGTTCTGGGATTAAATACGGTAGCTTCTCTTTTGTCCCAGTTAGCAAAATTTTCCATGTTTAATTTGATGACACTCATATTGTTTCGCTGAATATGAATCGTTGACCAACTAGTGTTGAGCTAATACAATTGTTCGTATATAATTATCATGTTTGGTTGTGTGTATCCTGATTGCTGCATATGTTACACATAGCGTATCATTCTGAAGTGAATAATGTTGGTATTTGTTCTGAATTGCAGCTTCTTTCACAAAAATTATATGGATTATGTTTATGTTTATGGTTTTTTTTTGGTTCTCACCAAAATTTTTTATGCATCAGTGAACAACAACCTCTGCGATTAAATCCTGCTGAGGTATGCGAGGTTATTGCTGCTGTTTGCTCTGAGACATCTTCAACAAATGTTAATACCATGACAGTCTCATCTAGATTAAGTAATAACAGTGGGAAGCCGTCAATGGATGTCGCTGTGAGCGTCCTTATTAAGCTGGTTATCGACATGTATGCTTCTCTTTCCTTCTTTGTTGGTCCTCTTTTGCCCTTTACTATGCCATACATTCAACCTTCTCTCTCTACATCTGCATTTGTAGACAAATTATTTATGCTATAATAATTTTACTGTCCAGTTAATTGATGCATATTAAACTTGTTCGATTTATTTGTGGATAACCATGTAGCCTGAGTTGCATAAGTTATGTTCACATGAACCTTGTGTAGGAGATAAATGACTTTCTTCTTTTTTATTCTGCAATCCTAAATGAATGTTATTATGATGCACTAGAATAGTTTACATCTTGAACTGATTGTTGTTTAACAGCTAAAAAACTATTTGTATTTCCTTTTGAACTTAGAAACATATGAAGTTGACACCCCCTTAATCCTGTTATGGCCACACTTTGAATTGTTACTTTTGTCCTCTTAATGGAAATCTGAGCCAAGGACTTAATATCAAGTTAAGTTAGTTAACTAAAAAATATTGCCAGAGTGAGTGTGAGTTACTCATAAATATTACAGGGGGGTTGATCCTGAATTTCTAATATAATTGTTTGTGTGGAATCGTGTGATTCATTTTGTTCCATTTTCCCCTTCTTTTGTTATTATTTATTATTTAACTTACATCATGTGATAGCTTTAATTGGTATGAAGGGAGTCACTGAAAATTCTGTTCTATAGGTATGTCTTGGATTCTGGAACTGCTGCTCCTCTCACTCTGTCGATGCTGGAGGTTTTGCATCTATTTCCTATCAATTCTCTATTGTTATAAGTTGTGAGATCATCTTTTAATTCTAACCTGTTTTGTGAACTTTTTCAGGAGATGCTCAGTTCTCCACGAGCAGGTTGTAGGGTGCGTGCTTTTGATTTAATTCTAAACCTCGCCGTCCATGCTCACTTGTTGGAGCCAATGATAATTGATGATAATTCTGCAATTGAAGAGGAGTATTCTCAAGAATTACTTTTAAACAGTGAAGATCCGCTTGCTGCACAAGGAATGAGAAAATTAGATTCTGGCAAGAAGATGGGTGCCTCCTCAGCCATTGATAAATTTGAGTCTTGGATTTTAAACATTTTATATGAGATACTTCTTCTTCTTGTTCAGGTACAGGCTGTCATTAAACTGAAGCTTGTGTAATTTGGCTGCTTTTATTTTGTGGATGTACAATCCATGCTTTCATCTTTATTTAATTTTTCCTTTAATATTCTGTTGTAGCCCTCACCGTTTTGCTTTGGTCTATGCCCTTTATACTTGTCGCAGACTGAAGAGAAGGAAGAATCTGTCTGGGCTTCTGCCCTAAGCTGTTTTCTATATTTTGTTTGTGACAGAGGCAAAATCAGGAGAAACCGACTAAAAGGGCTTGACGTTAGGGTGAGTTTGTTTTCCCTGCCTGGCTCTCAGTTCCTGTAAATTCCCTACTGATATCATATTGTTATTAACCTTGCTTTAACCATTCAAGGTTTTTCAAATTTTTACCTGACCTGTAAGAGTGCCAGCTAAGAGTGTTGAGTGGAGAAGTTTGAGATTAGATAAATGCATCATATTGCATGGGCCTCCTTTTTCATTCCAGTAGTCACAGAGGGATTACAAAACCAAAGCCTGATTGCTGCATATGTGATTTACTTCTAGCCTTGCCTTACAGGTTCTGAGAATGTTGGCATTGATATCTTGTATTCCTCACTGGAAAGAGAATCTTATGATTTGTTGGAAAATTGGCTATGTTGAACAAATCTATAGACCCAAAATTGCACCTTCTGCATGATATGTTGGCAGAATTTGCTGAGCTTGCAATTCAGTTATGGCCTTAAAGGGTCTGAGATTCTTATAAAATTGGGATTTGTATTTGGTTGCTCTCATTGGAAGGAGAACCTCATAGTGTCATTGTAAAATTAAGCATGTTGGAAGAAGTTAGAGACCCTCTCCGAAGTGTTTCTCTCTGAACCATACTCATGAGGTCATGTTAATCAAAGCTGATCTAAAATTTGAAATTTTGATTAGATTTTCCTCTAGGGAAATGGTTGGGGTGTTTTCTGAGATGGTTTTAGCTTAATCTTTTGGTGATTTGGGTGATAAAAATAAATCTGAGTTTAATAGTTGTGTATTTACTTTTTCATCTTCAGGTTGTAAAGGCACTTATAGAGACTAGCCGGATCAATTCTTGGGCTGAGATTGTTCATTGCAAGCTTATTTGCATCCTAACAAACATGTTTTATGAAGTACCTGATGAATCTACTGCAGATGTCCAGAGTACTGCAAGCTTTCTTGTTGACCAGGTTGACCTAATTGGAGGAGTCGAGTTTATCTTCACTGAGGTATGCAAATTAGTTTGATATCGTTTTTTTTTTGGCCAAAAGTTTGATATCTATAATGCCAAATAAAAGATGAAGTGTTAGTTACCTTTTTGACCAAGATTATCTTGCACCACATTCATTTGGGCTACTATTTGGGTGCCCTTTTTTTGTCATTTTAACCTTGGTTTTGTTGTCATTTCATGAAAGCTTGTAAAGAAATAAGATTGACTTGGAACTGTGTATAGAAAGGATTCCTTCGACAATTGTGTGTGTGTGTGTTTAAATAAATAAAGAAAATATGCATTCCGTTCAAGATTCAATAACATCACAGAACCAGTGTATTGAAATTCCTTGACAAAACCTTGGAAATGGGTGACTGGGTAATTAGTTCTGTTCTGAGTAATAACTTGCAATTTGCATCTTTGTGAAGCTATTGCACCTAAGGAAGATTGATGATATTTAATTGCTAATTGCTTTTTGAAGCATTACAAAACATATAGAGAGGTAAATTGAAATACATACGAAAGTTCAAAATCATAATCCTTTATTTCATTTCATGATAATAATGCTTAGAAAACCTTGCACATCAATATAGACATATTTTTTTGCTACATGTGAACATGAAAGTAAATGTTAGGCTACACAAAGGGAGGTAGCCTTCTCCCATCCCTAAACCCATCCCGCCCATCCCAGGATTCGAACTTGAGACCTCCTATTGGAGGCCCAAGCTCTTAACCACCGGGCTGTCCCCTTGGGGACTTTTTTGCCAGGGAATATTTAACTAACATTTGTTTGTTCTCTTTCAATGACTGCAGTATTCATTATCAACCTCAAGGGAAGAAAGAAAACATCTATATTTGGTGCTTTTTGACTATGTTGTGCATCAAATAAACGAAACATGCATATCAACGGGTGTTTCTGAATATAGTGATGATGAAATTCAACCTATTGCTGCACTGCTTGCTTTGGCTGATGCACCTGAAGCTTTTTACATTTCTGTCAAGCTGGGGGTGGAAGGCATTGGGGAGCTTTTGAGAAGATCAATTTCTGCTGCATTGTCGAGATACCCCAATAGCGAGCGATTAAATACGGTAATGTCTTGTGAATATTTTTGCCTATGTTGTCAAAATTATGTATGTTGTTAATCTTGACTGGTAGGGGCTGGAAATGGTAAATCTGGGTGGTGGTTTGTATGATTCCACCGGTTTGATTCATTTTGTATGTGCAAGTATAAGTCCCCCTATCTCGCTCAATGTTTATTCTAGCTTTGCCGTCATCTTACATTTTGCAGGAATTTGCTGAAGTGATAATCATCAGTGTATATTGCAACTTGCAAGTATTTCAATGCTTTCTGATTGTCATTTATTTCTCTTTGCAGCTGTTGGAAAATATTACTGAGAAATTGGATGCAACAGTAAGTTCATTCACTCATTTGGACAGAGAATTCTTGCAGCTGAAACAGATAACAAAGTCCTACAAGTTAATGGATAGTATGGAGGATTCATCGCTGCGAAATGGTGTTGTAATGAAGGCAAAGCTCGCTTGGGCCATATTACATTCTCTTCTTCATTCAGATAGGCTCTCTTACCGGCAAAATGGATATATCTGGTTAGGAGATCTGCTTATTGCTGAAATAAGTGAGTCAAGGAATGGGAGTATATGGTCCAATGTCAAGAGCTTGCAGAATAAAATTTCTTATGCTGGTGTCCATGATTCCTCTGATCCTTCCGATGTGCCTTTGTCTATATGGCTTGTGTGTGGTCTTTTGAAGTCAAAAAAATCTTACATTAGGTGGGGCTTCCTATTTATTTTGGAGAGGCTTCTCATGAGGTGCAAATTTTTGTTAGACGAGAGTGAAATGCAACGACCAGACAACAGTGATGTTGACCCTGATCGTAGAGATACCCGACTTGAGAAAGCAAATGCAGTGATAGACATTATGAGTAGTGCTTTGTCTTTGGTGGCTCAAATAAATGAAACAGACCGCATGAATATCTTGAAGGTATACTTCTTGGAGAACTTACAAACCATCTTAAAGAATTTTTGCGATATTAAAATCATCTACTTTTATTTGATTGAAAGGAGAACGGTGTCATTGGTTAATATTAATGATTTAGATCATATAATATTTCAAAAATCATTTTTACCTACAAGAGACTGGAGGAGACAAAAAAGTTGAATTGATTGCTGGAAACCATGGCCTGATCTGGATGTTTCTTTTTTCAAAACTTTTCTGAGGTGAAGTGATATGGATTTAGAAAATCATGTTTTATCTTGAATTCTGAGGTAGGATTTCCCATTTAGAGTGTCCCACAAACATCTTAGAAGTGTAGATGCAAAAATCACTCTATATTTTCCAGGACTTGAATATTTCTACAAGTTTTAGAAATGGCTCTATGTAAACTAGATTTCTTCTTTTCTTATTTGTTGAAAGTTAGTTTAGATAAATCCATTTCTGAAACCTGTAGAAGTAGTCAACTTCTTTTCTTATTTATTTATTTTCTCTCTTATTTGAATTTGTTATGGAATGCAAGGATCTATTTGGAAAGTTCATTTCTTCTGTTTCTTTGGATTATTCTGCTGTATCTGTTATCATCAATAACTAAAGTTTTGGTGCAAACCCCTCGTCATCTCAGTTTTGAAAGAATGCAGTCTAGTTGGTCAGCAAAAGAGTAACATGAATGTTGTGGTTAAAGTTGATGCATGGAAAATCCTGTGAGTAGAATTTGTTTGTTACCCATATTTCTGTATGAATAGGAAATGTCACAGCAGAAGATAAAATGCTTGGTCTAAGCTTTATTCATTTGAGATAGAATAATTTTCTTCAGTAGCCTATGCATTGTGCATTTGAAATTCTGCAACATTTTCTCATTAGCACTTCATACAATCTGTAAGAGTGACTATTTGTTTCCCTTGTGGGCAGATGTGTGATATTCTCTTCTCTCAATTGTGCTTGAAAGTTCCCTCTTCAACTGTGATGCCGCAGACTAAAGTTTTCACTCGCACAGATCAAATTAGAAAAACTTGTAATGCGGACCGTGTATCTCAACAAGCTAGCTGTCGTTGGGATGAACAAATGGAGGAAACAGATAGCAAATCAAGCCACAGTATTAGTAGTCTTCCGTTACGCGAGACAGCTTCTATGGCTGCCTTCTTACTCCAAGGACAAGCCATTGTGCCAATGCAATTAGTAGCCCGTGTTCCAGCTGCTCTGTTCTATTGGCCTTTGATTCAACTTGCGGGTGCAGCCACTGACAACATTGGACAAGGCATTGCTGTTGGAAGCAAAGGAAGAGGCAACCTTCCTGGTGCTACTTCTGATATTCGAGCTACCCTTCTTTTGCTTCTAATTGGTAAATGTACTGCAGATCCTACAGCCTTTCAGGAAGTTGGTGGTGAAGAATTTTTCAGGTGATTATCTAGTTCTTTGCTTGTTAAGAATGACTTTGCAGAAGCTTATCTTACAACCTCTCAATATTTACTGCTTTGCCTTCTCTTTCAGGGAACTTTTGGATGATACTGATTCTAGGGTGGCATATTACTCTTCAGCTTTTCTATTAAAGGCATGAAAATTCTATTTATGTTTCTCTATCTCTCTTCTCCATGTCTCTCCTTCATGTTCTTTCTGTTCCTTTCTGTTACCCCCCTTTCATTCATGGTTATGCATTCGACTAAGTTGTTAAAGTATGGCGACTCTGCAGAGAATGATGACTGAAAAACCAGAAAAGTACCAACATATGCTACAAAAGCTTGTTTTTAAAGCTCAACAGGTAAATAGTTCCCTGATGTTCTGTATGAAGTCACTCTTGCAATTATGAAGTGCTTATAAATGAGAAAAGCTGATAAGTATCTTCTTCATAATAATGGAAGGTGCTTTTCTTTTGAAATTTCAGATAATGACATTATTTGACTTGCATTTTTTTTTTGGTCTAGTTGACATGCATTTCTCACAAGTTTAAGAAAATAGCTAATTCGTATGTAAGAAACACTATTTGTGCCAAACTCTGTTCTACTTGGATCAATGTCCCTGTTGTGGGTAGATTATGTCAGGTCAACCTATCACTGTGCCAGTCATTTGGTGGAATTTTTGTGCCGTAGTTAACATTATTGTAACATGTTTGGCTTTATTTTCTAATCGTTGAACATTTAGTGCACATTTCTGGAAGTGCTGATACGAGAGGTTACTTTGTTATATCATCCTTAGTTCCGAGTGTGATTTATCCTTATCTTATCATTGTACTTCAGTATTGCTACTTTATGATAACTGAGTTATTTGTTGCTAAGGTCTTCATTCTGTGCTCCTATTCTGCAGAGTAACAATGAAAAGCTGCTTGAGAATCCTTACCTTCAGATGCGCGGGATATTTCAGCTGTCAAATGATCTTTGAGCTCGGTTGCATTTGATGATTCTTCTCCACAAATTTAATTTACAGTTTGGCTTGAGGCACTGCAGTATTCATTAACATGACTTTCCTTGCTCGTAACTTTTCAACCCCGGAAACATATGGCCTGATTCTGGGAGTCCATTCTTTATGTATGCTTAATTTTGTGAGCCTACATAAGATAGTCTGGTAATTTCACAGCACAGAATCATTGAATTTAGGCCAGCAATGCGAGTTTTCCAAGCCTGTGGCTCCCTCCCAATTAAAAAAAGAATTAATGTGAGCTATGAGGTTGGACAACAGTGTAAATTCCTGTACGCTGCTAGATATGCTCCTGGATCTGCACTGTGAACTAGAGAAGGTGAGTCTTCTAGTTTCTGCTTTCCTTATTTCCATCTACAAGTAGAGACACTATTGAAAAGAATTTTTTTCAAATTTGCGGAAATATCTGACTTGATGTTTATTTTGAGACCTTAAATTACAGGAATGCATTGCCCGGATTCGAAATGGAGTGTCTGGAGCTATTCATTCATCTGCCCTTTCCTTCTGCCGCTGGATTGTTTATATCGTGGCATTGAACATATCTTCAGGTACTCCTATCTAACTTACCTCACATGAAATCAGTATTATTGGTCTTGCTAGTTTGAATCGAAGGGCGATCTAAAAATCGGTTTTAATTAAATCATTCATCATAGTGATATAAATAAATTCAACATTAGTGTTGGTCAAAGAATAGAACGATTTGAACGATCGCCAAAATTTAAGAATAGTTGTGTCATCATTATGCATATCATTGTTTGTACTGATATATTTCTTCATGTTGAAACAGTTATTCTTGTGCTTAACTATACAGAAGAATTTTCTGGGCAAACTACAGGAGACTGTTTCCTTTGTACAGAATTAGAATTTCTCTCTGGCCTTCCTTTAACATCATTTTACGATCCATGAGGGCGAGTCGAGTTAATGTTGGCTACCTTTTAAAGGCCATTCTTATTCATAGTTCTGAAAAATTACCTCGAAATGATTTTTAACAAATAGAGGTTCATTGCCTTGACGGCGATCCGAATGAAAGATGCTTTAATTTTCGATAGATAGGACTTTTCAGGGCTCCCCATGTTTTCATTAATAGGGGTAGCATCGGTATCACTTTGGATGTCTGTTTTTAAGGGGCATTCCAAAAGTGATGCCTGGATATAATTTTATTTTTCTTGTTATTTTGACATTGTAAATATGTGCAATTTGGGTTTTAGTTTTTTCGCCTTGCCTTAATTAGAACTAATTGCATTTTGTTGTAAAATAGGCTGATAACAATTTTGCTTCATATAGAAAAAGTTTTTGATTGTTTGATTTAGGCTTAGCTTCTAAGACACCTCTGTCAGTGTAATACTACTGTTTCTCTTGATAAAGAAAAAGGAAATTTTGTTTGGATTATCGGAATCTTTTTGTATATATTATTATTAGCTAATCTTCCATCAGTTTTTTTCACCTTTTTATTAATAGAGAGCTATGTTGTAAACATAGAAAAGGTGAATGCACGAATTTAAATCCAATTCGTATAGGAGATGAGTAAACCGTTTAGATTCATCAACATTCTTTTTTTTCTTCTTCGTCGAGGAAAGTTCTATAGTTTATCAAACGAGAGTAAAGTTGTTCAATGGGCACCCAACCCAGACCCATGGGCCGAACTGAAAACTTAGATATCAAAAGAACGTACGTGGACGGGCTCATGCAATAAAATCAATTTTGTTTTTTTTTTTTTTTTATCGCATCATTGAGTCTGCATAAGATGGTTTGGAATCTTATAAGAAGTTGAGAGAGCCGCAAAATTATTGATTGTTAGTATTGATTTTAGGCTTAGCAGTGTGGGTTTTCCAAAGCCTGCCTCCTTACCAAATCTAGAGGTTAAGTGACGGTGTAAATTCCTTTGTAAACTCAACAATTTAGGTCTATTGCCTAAAAAAAAAAAAAAAAAAAACTCAACAATTTAAGTCAAAACAAATCCAATTGAGACCATACGTATGAATAATAAAATATTATATTATAGCGTCAACCCATGGGTTTGTTTCATGAGTTTGTTCGAAAACAAACTCACTGAACTGATAAACATCTAAATATCTATACTAATAGAAAACCAAATCCAATTAATAAAGTCATGTCATACCATGAACATGAAGCAAAACCTAATTAAAGAGATGATTATTATTTAAAGATAAAGATTTAATCGGAAACGGGGATAACGGTAACGTCACCCTTTCCAACTTCCTTGGGGAGAATAACGGTCAGAACCCCATCTTCCAATTTAGCCCTACCGCCGTTAGGGTTGACAGTGTAACGCAGCAATCTGAATGACCTCGAAAACTTGCCAAGATCCTCCCTCTCCCTACGATGCATCTTGTTGGTCGCAACCCCAGCAGCAGCAGCAGCAGCAGAAACGTCATCGTTCTTCTGGCCTATTAGGCGGATGATGTTCCCGCCTTGAACAATCGCCGCCAGCTCTTCCTTTTTGAACCCTGGGACATCGACTTTGAACACGACGGCCGTCGGGGTGTCTTTGACATCAACCGGAGGTCGTTTTGGAGGAGACGGCGGCTGCACGCGCCTCCAGCGGCCGTCAATGTAAGACTCATCAACGTATTCGTCAATGCGGACTTAGGTCAAAGATGACATATTCGTAACAAGGGTTTTCTTTCTGTAACCAAAAAAAAAAAATAGGGTTTATTTTAGGGGAAGTGCAACAGACTCGCGGTGGTTATGTTCTTATATATTGAATGTAATTGATTTTTATATTCGGAAGAAAATCAAACGCATTAAATAAAAAGATTGTATTTCCTTTAATAATTTTTCCTTTCTTACTTAAGAAGTTAAACCTCTCTTTGGATGAAATCGAAGCGGGGGCATTGTTTGAGGGAAGATCACATTGGCTGCAGAAAGGGTTCAATGCGATCATAACCCGATCAGGCAACATAAATTTAAGTACAAGTGACGGTGCGAAAGGGAAATTGAGCTAACCTGGGAGCTGTGACTGTCCATTAATATGGGAAAAACCATTTGAAGGATTTGTGTCTTCAAAGAGATGAGAGGTCGAAACATAGGCCATGGAGCCAAGGTGTTGCCTACTGCTCATGGCTGATTGATCAAGAGATTGAGTTGAATAATGGCATGAAAATGCAATTTGAGTGATTTCTCAACTTCAGCAGAAGATGAAAGGCAAACTAAGAGCGTTTCCAGCTCCCCTCTATTGGAAACTGTAGACCTGATATTTGACATGATTAAGACAACCGTGAGAAGCTGGTGGAGATGGTGAGTAGCTATTTATATCTAACAGTTTAGCATATGCACCAAGAGAAATTGTAGGACCACCTGCGGTGGAAAAATCAAGCATCCTCCTTGCAGTGGCCCTTTTAGCATTCATGCTAAGAAATCGCTTTTGCCTATTAGCATGGTAATCCTGTGCTGGTGACTGAGATGGCATTGTGGAAGGAGGAGGGTTGAATTCTATACCAGTGCCAGCATGAGAATATTCTTGCCTTTTCCGACCTCGCCCTTGTCAAAGGCCTAGGCAGATTCATCTGTATTCTACCAGCAAGAGAAGATAATTGATGTTTTCGCTCCCTGTTTGCCTTTGCATCTTGAGAGTTGATAGCAGGTAGGTTGCAAACAGGTTGATTATTTGATCGTCTTGTCAATGTCGTAGCTTGGTTGGATGTCGGCTGAGATACAGAGACCAAGTCTGTTGCAGATCACAAGTACTGCATGGAGATGCTTGTGTTTTTTGGCTACGTTCTGACAGAGGCTTAGGAGAATCCAAGTCAGTTTTGGCAACAACAGAACCTGGAAAACATCTTTTGCAGCTGCCAACCCTTGTATTCTGAGGTGTAACGGCGTTGGGCCGAGAAACATGTTGATCACTTGATTGGTTCGCTTGTGACAGGGACAGAGCAGATATGCAAACCAAAAGTGGATTTTTGAAATATACAGGTTGATCATTTGGAGGAACATGATCAGTTTGGTTGAGACTGTCATTAGGGGTGTAAGTGATACAATACTATTCGTGAGCTACTCGAGCTTGACTCCAATAAAATTCGAATTTGGCTCGGTCATTGTCGAGCCGAGCTCGAGCTCGAGTAGCTCAAGTATCGAATCGAGCCGAGCTCAAGCTCAATGATGCTTGATTCGATACTCGTTAAGCTATAATATTATTTGTTTAATTAAAAAAATTAGCTATAATTAAAAAAATTAGCTATATACCTGTCGAGCGAACTCGGTATCGAACTTTAAAATGATTAATTAAAATGATTTTTTAAAATTTTTAATTAAGTATCGAACTTCTCGAGTCGAGCTCGAGTAGCTCGATACTCGATTCGAGCCGAGCTCGAGCTCGATAATCAAAACTCGATCAAGCTCGAGTCAAGTATCGAGCTTGAATAGCTCACTACTTGATTCAGCTTGATTCGATTACACCCCAAACTGTCATGACCAACCATTGCACCCTGAGAAGCAGTATTAGGCAAATCGCAAGGTAGTTGAAACCTATATCGTTTGGCTAGTGGCTGAGACGAAGAAGCTTGGTGGAGAAACGACGCACAAAGATTAGATTTATCTTTCTTTCTCCTCCCCATCTAAACAACGATGATATAGAAGGTCATTTGTACCAGTTTATATATGTGCAAGTACCCTCCCAATAACAAAATGAAAAGAATGGGAAAACTAGCCTAATTGGAAGAGCAACCAAGTGGGGGAATACAATACAAAGAGAGAAACACCAACAACAAAGAGAGAGATAAACAAAGACAAAAAGGAAAGGCAAGGGGAAAAAAAGTCAATACTCTATGAAACAACAAATATAACAATGAGAATCAGAGCATTTGAAATCTTGCATTCAAATTAGCATGAACCATATTAGGGAAACGAAGAAGAAATCATTAAAATAAATGAGTGCAGAAGCGAGGCAGCATCAAATAATGACTGGGATAAACATCATCAACGGGAATAGATAAACAAAGACAGAAAAGAAAAGAAAGGCCCAAAAAATGCCAATACTCAATCAAACAACAAACATAACAATGAGAATGAGAGCAGTTGAAATCCTGCATTCAAATCAACATGAACTATATTGGGGAAACGGAGAAGAAATTAATCAAATAAATGAGTGCAGAAGTGAGGCAAAATCAAACAATGAGTCGGATAAGCACGATAAAGAAATATGAAATGTAGTTTAAACCAACAATTGGGCCAAGGCAAGAATACAGTAAGAAGCAAGCGATTAACCCAAGGAATGATTATATCATGAGCAAAAAAAGATATGAAACAGACCTAATCGGGAGCAAAAGCAACAAAGGTTACCTGAAAATGAAAATAAAAAAATAAGTAATCAAGAGATGAGGGTAAAAAACCAAACCGATCAGGAATGAAGAGATGAATCATAAGAGCAAGACCAAGCAAATATAAGAGAATGTGGAGCACCTACCAGTATAGAAATAGGCCTCAGGAATTTGAAAAAATTTGAGAAAAAAAAGCAACAAAAAAGCTTAGGCAACAACAATGTAAGGAAAAGCAAGAAATTAATCCAACAAAGGCAAAAGAATAGAGGCACTTACGGAGCAACTGGTTTGTATGAACGCTGGAAGACAGCAAAAACACAGGAAACAAGAAGTGGAAATGGAAAATGAGAGAAGAAAAAGATGAGAGGAGAGAAGCAGTTTTGGGAAAATGAAAGAGGAGAAAGGAAATGCAAAATCGGGGGCAAAAGAAGGTAGTAAGAAAACAGTAAGGCATGGCAGAAATGACATCGTCCATGAGCCTAGGCGATTAGACAACCTAGGAATGGAGGAGGGGTACGGATGAACAGTGATGCAGCCGTTTGAACCAGAGTGGGAGGGGGAGCGGCTGATGAGAGAAGTGGAAAATAATAAAGGTTAAAAAATTTTGAAAAATGGATGATTTTGTGAAGGGCGGCCCAAAATCCCCAATGAGCCAAAAAAGAGAATCGGGCCTAGAGAAAATAAGAGGTGGTTGTAGAATGGGCCCAAATAAACATGTGCCAAAAGAGAAATGAGTCAAATATTATCTTTGAGCCCAAAAAGGCATGGGACAAAGACAATGAATTAAATATATTTTTTAAGATTTGACAAGTGTCATTTATGAATTTGGCCAAATCTATACCACACATAATGATAACCCTCTTCATAAAACCATTGAAGAGGGTTATCATTATGTGTGCTATAGATTAGAGATTAAAACCACTACCTTGATAATAATATAAATATTTTCTCCTCCTTGAACAAAAGATGATACTAATCCAGTAAAATTTTCATATAACCTATAAATCAAAAAGTCAGAAGACTAACTAAAATTGGTCTTAGATAAACTAAAGTTAACTCGGTCGACCTTGATTAACACCTTTACTAAGTGATGAAGACTACGCATCTCAAAACCCATTCGGAAGCGGAACAACCACCGGTGGAACAACTTCCTCGTCATCATTCACATTTAGTCCTTCAAAATTGTCCAAAAAACCATTCATGTCATCCTCTTCCTCTTACACCACATAACCACCTTCCACCTCAAGGATGTCGTTCTACTCCTCGTCATCATTCGCATTTAGATTTAGATCTTAAAACCCCCAAAATCTGGGGCAAAAAAAACCCCCAAAATCTCATATTTAACTGTAAAAAAAGGAGAAATAATGCAGAGATTAAGATTCAACAATAATAACTAAAATAAAACCATCTGCAAACATTAAACAACATGAACATATAAGAGATTAAAACACTACCTTGACCTTGATATATAAAATATTCATAATTTCTCCTATTTAGAACAAAAGGTATACTAATAAGCCATTAAATTAGTCATATAACCAATAAGTCAGAAGACTAATTGGACTTTGTCTTTGATTAAACAAAACTAGACTAGTCCTTGATTAATTCCGATATACTAACTACTAGGTGGTGATGAAGAGTACTACCCATTCAATACCCAATCGGAAGCACAAGCACTGGTGGAACCCAATCTTCCTCCTCATTCACATTCAACCCTTGAAAATTGTTGACAAACCCATTCATTCCATCCTCCTGTGGCTCTTGCACAACATAACCACCTACCACCTTAAGCACGATCTCCTCCTTCTTCTTCGACGACGATGATGATGACAGTGGAGGTTGGAACAATGAGTATACCGTACGGACCACAGCATCGGCACTTGGAACCACCCTGTTGAGGATATAGGTAAGAACATAATCCTCTGCCAAACTACCCTCATATTGAGCAGCGTACACCGGAAGAATGCAGTGAACCGCTGGGTAGTCCGTCGATTGGTGACCGATGAAGATGACGGAGGGGAAGTTGCCGGCATAGGACGCCACAATGTCTTCACCAGAGGAAGACACCGGTTGCACGACCACCGAAGAAGGCTGTTCGGTTGGAAGCAAACTCTCCAAGTGATACTTCACCATAAACCCATTTCGGTGGTTGCCTCTGACTGTGGCTTTGTAAACAAGAACCACAAAATATGGTTTTGGAAAAGCATTTAAGTAGCCCCCATTGGTGATGGTTTCGGGGAAATCATCACTCAATCCTTACAAAAAGAAGTTTGGGTTCTCCATCTGAAAAAGATGAGATTCAGAAGGTTGAAAGAAAAACAGGGGAGGAGGGAAGAAAGAAGAAGAAGGCAGACACGTAAATGTAAAGTAAAATAAGATTTAAAAAAGATGCTAACTTTTTCCATATAACCTATAAGTCAAAGAGTCAAAAGACTAACTAGACTTGGTTTTGGATAAACTAAGTTAACTCGGTCGAACTTGATTAACACCGATACTAAATGATGAAGACTATCCATCTCAAAACCCATCCGGAAGCAGAACAACCACCGGTGGAACAGCTTCCTTGTCATCATTCACATTTAGGCCTTCAAAATTGTCCAAAAAACCATTCATGTCATCCTCTGCCTTTTGTACCACATAACCGCCTTCCACGTCAAGGACGCCGGTCTCCTCCTCGTCATCATTAGCATTTAGATTTAGATCTTAAAACCCCCAAAATCTGGTGCCAAAAAAAACCCCCAAAATTTCACATTTAACTGTAAAAAAAGGAAAAATAATGTAGTGATTGAGATTCAACAATAATAACTAAAATAAAACCATCTCCAAACATTAAACAACATGAACATATAAGAGATTAAAACGCTACCTTGACCTTGATCTATAATATATTCATAATTTCTCCTCTTTAGAACAAAAGATATACTAATAAGCCATTAATTAATCATATAACTTATAAGTCAGAAGACTAATTGGACTTTATCTTTGATTAAACAAAAATAAACTAGTACTTAATTAATTCTGATATACTAACTACTAGGTGGTGATGCAGAGTACTACCCATTCATAAGCACAACCACTGATGGAACCCAATCTTCCTCCACATTCACATTCAGCCATTGAAAATTGTTGACAAACCCATTCATTCCATCCTTTTGTGGCTCGTGCACAACATAACAACCTACCACCTTAAGCACAATCTCCTCCTTTTTCTTCGACGACGACGACGATGACGATGACGGTGGAAGTTGGAACAAGGGGTCTACCGTACGGACCACAACATCGGCACTTGGAACCACCCTGTTGAGGATATAGGTAAGAACATAACCCTCTGCCAAACTACCCTCATATTGAGCAACGTACACGGAAGAATGCAGTGAACCGCCGGGTAATCCGTTGATTCACGACCGATGAAGATGTCAGAGGGGAAGTTGCCGGCATAGGACGCCACCATGTCTTCACCAGAGGAAGACACCAGATGCACGGCCGCCGAAGAGGCTGTCCGGTCGGAAAAAGACTCTCCAAGTGATACTTTACCACAAACCCATTTCGGTGGTTGCCTCTGACATTGGCTTTGTGAACAGGAACCACAAAATGTGGTTTTGGAAAAGCGTCGAAGTAGCCCCCATTGATGATGGTTTCGGGGAAATCATCACTCAATCCTTACAAAAAGAAGTTTGGGTTCTCCATCGGAGAAAGAAGAGACTCAGAAGGTTGAAAGAAAAATAGGGGAGGAGGGAAGAAAGAAGAAAAAGGCAGACACGTAGATGTAAAGTAAAATAAGATTTAAAAAAGAAGTTAACTTTTTACATATAACCTATAAGTCAAAAAGTCAGAAGACTAACTGAAATTGGTCTTGGATAAACTAAAGTTAACTCGGTCGACCTTGATTAACACTGATATCAAGTGATAAAGACTATCCATCTCAAAACCCATTCGGAAATAGAACAACCACCGTTGGAACAGCTTCCTCGTCATCATTCACATTTAGGCCTTCAAAATTGTCCAAAAAACCATTCATGTCATCCTCTGCCTCTTGCACCACATAACCACCTTCCATCTCAAGGATGCCGTTCTACTCCTCGTCATCATTCGCATTTAGATTTAGATCTTAAAAACCCCAAAATCTGGTGACAAAAAAAACCCCCAAAATCTCACATTTAACTGTAAATAAAGGAGAAATAATGTAGTGATTGAGATTCAACAATAATAACTAAAATAAAACCATCTGCAAACATTAAACAACATGAAGATATAAGAGATTAAAACACTACCTTGACATTGATATATAATATATTCATAATTTCTCCTCTTTAGAACAAAAGATATACTAATAAGCCATTAAATTAGTCATATAACCTATAAGGCAGAAGACTAATTGGACTTTGTCTTTGATTAAACAAAACTAGACTAGTCCTTGATTAATTCCGATATACTAACTATTAGGTGGTGATGAATCGTACTACCCATTCAATACCCATTTGGAAGCACAGCCACCAGTGGAACCCAATCTTCCTCCTCATTCACATTTCGCCCTTGAAAATTGTTGACAAACCCATTCATTCCATCCTCATGTGGCTCTTGCACAACATAACCACCTACCACCTTAAGCACAATCTCATCCTCCTTCTTCGACGACGATGACGATGACGGTGGAGGTTGGAACAAGGGGTCTACCGTACGGACCACAACATCGGTACTTGGAACCACCCTGTTGAGGATATAGGTAAGAACATAACCCTCTGCCAAACCACCCTCATATTGAGCAGCGTACACCAGAAGAATGCAGTGAACCGTCAGGTAGTCTGTCGATTGGCGACCGATAAAGATATCGAAAGGGAAGTTGCTGGCATAGGACGCAACAATGTCTTCACCAGAGGAAGACACCGGCTGCACGACCACCGGAGAAGGTTGTCCGGTCGAAAGCAAACTCTCCAAGTGATACTTCACCACAAACCCATTTCGGTGGCTGCCTCTGACAGTGGCTTTGTAAACAGGAACCACAAAATGTGGTTTTGGAAAAGCGTCGGTGTAGCCCCCATTGGTGATGGTTTCGGGGAAATCATCACTCAATCCTTACAAAAAGAACTTTGGGTTCTCCATCGGAGAAAGAAGAGACTCAGAAGGTTGAAAGAAAAACAGGGGAGGAGGGAAGAAAGAAGAAGAAGACAGACACATAGATGTAAAGTAAAATAAGATTTAAAAAAGATGCTAACTTTTTCCATATAACCAATAAGTGAAAAAGTCAGAAGACTAACTAGACTTGGTCTTAGATAAACTAAAGTTAACTTGGTAGACCTTGATTAACACCTATACTAAGTGATAAAGACTACCCATCTCAAAACCCATTCGGAAGCATCACAAATATATTAGCACAAATATGTCTGGAATAATATTGAGCACATAAGTTAGCACAAATATGTCTGCCAAACTGCCCTCAAATTAAGGTGTCTACACCGGAAGGATGAAATGAACCACCGAGTACTTAGTCGATCGGCTACCGGTAAAGATGTTGGAGGGAAAGTTTCCTGCATACGAAGCCACAATGCCTTCATCAGAGGAAGACACCGGCTGAAGGGTGGATAATGACGACGTCGATGGAAGGTGGATAAAGATGTCTTCCGTACGCACCACTGCATCACCATTTGGAACAACCATATTGAGCACATAAGTTAGCACATATCCCTCTGCCAAACTACCCTCAAACTGAGGTGTCTACACCGGAAGAATGGAATGAACTGCTGAGTACTCCGTCGATCGGCTACCGATATGTTGGAGGGAAAGTTTCCGGCATATGAAGCTACGATGCCTTAACCAGAGGAAGACACCAGCTGGAGAACCATGGGAGAAGGTTGTCCGGTAGGAAGTAATTTCTCCAAGCGATACCTAACGACAAACCCATTCTAGTGATCCCTTCTAACGGTGGGTTTATACACCGGAATCACAAAATGTGGGTTTGGAAAACCCTCAGAATAACCCCCAATAGTGATGGTAACTAAGTAATCACCTCTCAAGCCTTGCAGGAAGAAGTTTGTGTTCTCCTCCATGATCGGAGAAAGAAACACCCAGAAGCTTAAAAAAGAAAAACAGGGGAGGGAAGAAAGAAGAAGGCAGATGAAAAATAAGATTTAAAAAATGCTTACTTTTTGCAATGGATCACAACTCCACAATTTATATATAGGACTTGAAGTCATGTATACAAAATTTTATTTGAGATCCGGTCACGTGTATTTATTTTTAAATTAAAAAAACAATTGAATGAAAAATACAATTTTTGTAGTTCATTTACTCTTATAAGTTAGTTTTCTTGGCCACAAATTGTCCACATCATCCTTTGTTTTAGTTTTTGAGTGATTTTAATCTTGGTTTCAATGTAAATTATGGTGTAAGCCATGATTATTTTGTTTTTAAATTTAAATTTGTTTATTGGGCTGGGTTATTTTCATTTCAGGGTTAAATTTTTCAGTGGGCTAGCCCCTACAAACCATTACTAACGAAGAAGGACATCTGTTAAGTGGGTTTAATGTGTGTAACGACATGTGTTATGTATAGCTTTAATTTTTATGTTTTTAATCTCTCACTAATTTCTCTCTTCCCAGTTCCCATCATCATTTCTCTTTGTTCTCCATTATCTTTTTCTCTAGTCTATGTTCTCTTCTCATCTTCATCTCCATTTTTCTCAGTCTTCCTCTCTCTCCAAAATCACTCTTTTTTTTCAACCTTTTTTTTCATCCTTCTCTTCTCATCTCCCTATATCTTTCCTATATTTCTTTTATCGGGTGATTTTCATACTGATTTCAAGTTTTTTTTTGCGTCCTTTTCACCTTTCTTCTCGACTTTTATTTGTCTTTTGGTTTCCCTTTGAATGGTTTTGATTTAATAGTGTTTCCATCTGCATGTCTTTTTTTTTTTTACAATGTTACTGCTCTCTCATAGGTAATTTTGGGAGAATTCTTTCAATGCTTTTTTTGCATGTTCATTCCTTTTTTGCTTTTTTCCCCTCAATTTAAATCTTTCATTGTTCAATTTATGGTTAGACGAAAGCTAACTCGGTCAACCTTGATTAACACCGATACTAAGTTATGTAGACATCCATCTCAAAACTCATTCAGAAGCAGAACAGCCATCGATGGAACAACTTCCTCGTAATCATTCGCGCTGTGGCCTTCAAAATTGTCCAAAAAACCATTCATGCCATCCTCTGCCTCTTGCACCACATAACCACCTTCCACCTCAAGGACGCCGTTCTCCTCCGATGATGATGACAACGACGATGGAGGGTGGATAAAAACGTCTTCCGTATGCACCATCGCATCACCACTTGGAACAACTATATTGAGCACATAAGTTAGCACATATCCCTCTGCCAAACCGCCCTCAAATTGAGGTGTCTACACCAGAAGGATGGAATGAACCGCTGAGTACTCAGTCGATCGGCTACCGATGAAGATGTTGGAGGGAAAGTTTCTGGTATATGAAGCCACGATGCCTTCACCGGAGGAAGGCACCGGCTGGAGAACCATGGGAGACGGTTGTTCGGTCGGAAGTAATTTCTCCAAGCGATACCCAACGACAAAACCATTCTGGTGACGGTGGCTTTATACACCAGAATCACAAAATGTGGGTTTGGAAAACCCTCAAAATAACCCCCAATAGTGATGGTATCTAAGTAATCACCTCTCAAGCCTTACAGGAAGAAGTTTGTGTTCTCCTCCATGATCGGAGAAAGAAACACTCAGAGGCTTGAAAAAGAAAAACAGGGGAGGGATGAAAGAAGAAGGTAGATGAAAAATAAGATTTAAAAAATGCTTACTTTTTGCATTGGATTACAACTCCCCGGTTTATATATATGACTTGAAATCATATATACAAAATTTTATTTGAGGTCCGGACGCCACGTGTATTTATTTTTAAATTAAAAAAATAATTGAATGAAAAATACAATTTGTGTAGTTCATTTACTCTTATAGGTTTGTTTTCTTGGCCACAAATTGTCTGCATCATCCTTTGTTTTAGTTTTTGAGTCATTTTAATCTTGGTTTCAATGTAAATTAGGGTGTAAGCCATGATTGATTTTCTTTTCAAAGTTAAATTTGTTTATTGGGCTGGGTTGATTTTCATTTCAGGTTAAATTTGTTCGGTGGAATAGCCCCTACAAAACACTACTAACAAAGAAGGACATGTGTTAAGTGTGTTTAATGTGTGTAACGACATGTGTTATGTATAGCTTCTTTTTTTATGTTTTTATTCTCTTACTAATTTCTCTTTTCCCAGTTCTCATAATTGTCTCTCTCTATTCTTGATCGGTCGTCGGCAATCATAAAAATAATCCACACAAAAACCTAACTAAGTAGAAATTTAGTTGTATGTGTCGTTTTACCCCAAATATTTCTCATATTTGATATTTTAGGCCCACTTGGAGCTATGTTTTAGGAAGATGAAGATTTAGAGCCATTTTGGATCAATATGGAAAAACTATTGATTTTGTCTCATTTTGGCCCAATGGGCCCATTAGGCCCATTTGAGTCCATGACGTCCAAATTGCCAAGACAGATGTCTTGAAGGCTAAATCTGATATTCTTAGACTCAATTCGTTAATAGTCCAATCAGTAATTATGATGCAGTAATGATTCAGCCCTGATGCAGCATTGTTAAATCCTATTTAAAGGACTTCACAAGAGCAATTTTGGAAGAAAATTCATAACTTTTGATCCAGAACTCAAAAAAATGCAAATGAGGTACCGTTGGAAAGAGGATTCCAAGATCTACAACTTTTATTTTTGAGACCTAATTTTGCCGATCTAGTGGACGATTTTGCCCTTGAAACTTCTAGACAGAATTGATCTTCTCCTAAGCCGACTTGGAGAATGTTTTGGACGAAAATTCAGATGCTAAAGATGATGTGGAACATTCCTATTGGTCATGTTGAATCCTAATTAATAAGGATAATCTAAATATATGTACTACATATTATTTGAATAAACATATGGAAATTACTAAAAGATCCCTACCCCGGATTAATGAGGAGTGAGAGAACTAATTTTTTTCATGTTTTTCCACTTAACCGATTACTTAAATGCCCTAACTTTTGATTCTTGATGTGATTAAATAACTAGACTTTTTGGTCATTTCTCAATTGACTTTAATAAAGTAGTGGAATTACTAAAAGATCCCTACCAAGGCTTGCTTTTGGAGTGAGAGAACTTATTTTTTTCGTCTTTTCCTACTTGGCAAATTACTTAAATGTCCTAACTTTTGATTCTTGAGGGGATTAAATAAGTAATCTTTTTGATCATTTCTCAATGGGCTTGAATAGAGTAGTGGAATTAATAAAAGATCCCCATCAAGAATTGATGATGAGCTTGAAAACTAATCTTTTTCGTCTTTACCTACTTAGCAGATTACTTAAATGTCCTAACTTTTGATTCTTGAGGGGATTAAATAACTAAAGTTTTTTTTTGTCATTTCTCAATTGACAAATGGACTCAAAAAGTCGTATGTCACATTCCTTTATTTCCTTCTTTCCCCTTAATGATTCTAAAAAAAGAACGCCCGTAGCGCCAGCAGGGACCGATCAACTTGTTTCCATTATTTTAATAATGGAATAATTAAAATATTTTTTAATAATGGCAATTTAGAATTATGTTTGAAACAAAAAGATACAATCGGAAAACATAGAGTTTCCCCTAATATATTTGAAAAAAAAAGGTACAATTGGAAAACATAAAGTTTCCCCTTATTAGTGCTTTTATATATATAGTATAGATGATAAACAATTTTTATGTGTATCTTAATTTAAACTAGAGAAATTTCTACAAAAATCGAATTTGTTTATCAAAACTTATTTATATTTATTTTATTATTAGATTATGTGTGTTTTAATTTTTAATTTTATTTTTAAATAATTTTTAATTATTATTTTTATTTTAAAAATTAAATATAGATTGGCTTTAAACGAGCCTTTATCATGTCTTAAAAAATATGGACGGATCTTAGACAAAACTATAGGCCTATTTTTCGGGTCGAGCTTGGACAAACATAAATACCATAAGTATGAAATCTAGGCCCGGCCTGGTCCATGGACAAGTCTACACATGACAATGGGACTTATATGGAAATTCCACGTCAGTTTGGTCACTGACGTGGCATATATGCCATATGGAAATTTAATTTTGTAGGTGGACCACCATGGCATGCCGCATCATTAATGCTACATGCTTTATCAATGTTCTTTTATAGAATAGGGTCAATCTGATGAAAACTTTCAAATTTGATGGCTCTATTTGATGAAAATAATATTTGAGAACTTACATGACAAAGTAATATACAAGTGTGTTTGTGTGTGTGTATATACACGTAACATAATTCATAAGTAGATTGAGTCTTTTAGTAATTTTGGTTGGTTAAGAAAATTATATATAGTAGTATATTGGACTGGACTAGATTTTACTTTTTTTAGTTCCTCTTTATTTTTTGTTTTGAGAAAATAATTAAATTTCATTCAATTAAATATCCGGGTTACAAATGGGTAGTAGTATACCGCACCAAATATAATTGACATTTACATTGCAAGTAATCTGTGCCAAATTATGAGCAATATTCGCAGTTCTATTGACATCATGAGTAAATGAAAAATAGCTGAATTGAGAAGCCAAAAACCTAATTTGCTCTATTAAAAGTATACATGCGGAAAATGATACTTCTGTCATATATAGTCATATAGATAAGTGGAAGAGGAGAAAATGGGTTGTGTATATAGGTAGAAGATATGTCATGATCTTACAAGTCTAATTATGAGATAACGAGAATATGCCATGTGATTTTTTTTTCAATGAACTATTCTCCCATTAGAGCTTGACTAATCGGAAGTCGTCGAATTGAGCCGTGTTGTGATTTACTAAGTGATGGTTTTATTCAAAAGATCATAGCCAGCGGTATATAATTCAACTCGAGAGGGTTTCTATGCTAGGTGTTATGCTCGTAGCTTCAAGGGTTTTTGCATCATATATACCAATATTCACATATCAAGCATGCATTTCCTTTTAAATTCAAAACTCTCTCTCTTGCATTTCCCCCGTTTTTCTCCTTTGTTGATCTCTTGCTAATTGTTCAACTCAGAGCTTAACATTAGGACGTTTTAATTCAAAGAAGACTCAACAGTCATGTTATAAGGACTTTTGGTACGTGGATCAACAAACAATTGAACACAAATGTAAATAACTCAAATGATATATAATCATATAAATTATAGAGGAAAAAAAAAGGGAAAGATCAATGGAGTGGAGACATGTTTTTCGCCATCAAAGTTTTTTTTTAAAAAAAATTTTATGCAAAAATTTCAATTTTGAAAAAATATTAAAAATTATATAGCTTAATTAAAAGAAAAGGCTTTTGTTTAATTAATTAACATATATATATATATATATATATAGTCGCTAAAGTACCAGTTTACATCTTGATGGTACTTAAGCTATAATCGGCTAAAGTACCATCTGTTTAGTACAAACAGAAAGAAAAATTAAAAGAAAAATTATAGTACAATATTTAGCATACTACATGGATTTTAAGGTACATTTAATGTACACATTATTGGAATTGAATGTCATCTTTCAGGTATGTGGTGCACCAATTAAATTAAATTTTTTGGAGAATTTCAGGTCAAATGTAACACAAGAAGAAACCTGGGAAAAAGCCCCTAATTAACTCAGACAGTTTTTTTTTTTTTCTGTTCATTGCACTTAAAAATTAGATTCCTTAAGCCCTCAAACTTATGGTCTTATACCAAAAGAACAAAATGAACCTCTTGATTGTTGACAGTTGATACCATGAAATTGCAATATATATAGTAATTTAAAAAAGGCAAATTATACAATACACCGGCGGTGGAGTTTAGAAAATTACACAAGCGGGTCCTAAAGGGTGACATGTGTCCCTTAGGAACTAGATTGAAATATTTAAAACTTAATTAATTCAAAAAAGGGACATGTGTCAACTCCACAAGCCGCTTGTGGAGTCCAAAATTTACACCGCCGGTGTATCATATAATCACCCTTAAAAAAATACCATATTTCATAAATTTCAAAATTTTATAACATTCACATACATGTATACACTATTTTGTAAGTACTGCATGAGTCCATTGGATACTGCAATTTGAATCGAATGATAATTACTTTCACGCGGTTATCTCCTTTAAGTGTAGTTTAAGAACAAAATATTAACATGATCATGAATTCATTTATTTACACACACAACAAAATCATCCACTTTACATGACTGGGATTTATAAAATTATTAAGACATTTCATATGATCTATTTTATTCCTATATCCTAAATATATTATTATATATTATTGTAGGATTATGTGCAAATTCTATTTTTCACCTTGTGACAATTGAGGTATTGGTGAAAATTAAATATAATTATACTATATTTTTTTAGATTGAAAACTTTTCTTATTCTGTCGATGTTAATTTAACCATAGATCATGGAATTCATGTTTTGGTTCTGGATAACATGGTTATGGACGATAAAAGCATTAGGAACTTTTCTGAATCTTTTGTTTTGGCTCCTCTAAATAAACTCAGATCTTATTTTATTCTGAATGATGTTCTGAAGTTTCATGAAGAGGAACCAGAGAACAATATTGTTGTTGTTGAACCAAGCTGTAGGTAAAAGCGACTTCAATGATGATTTTCCTAACGTTGTTGATCCTCCAAATACTTGTATTTGCTCCTTCGGAAATGTCTATTCTAAATATTCCAATGCATTGAACGAGATCGATGCTCCATTTAAGGCTGCACCGGTGAGGAAATTTGTTGTGAAAGAATGAGAGCCAAATTGATGAGGGAAAGTCAATTCACGCTGCAAACTTAGCCATTGATGTAAAACCCGAAGCACTTCGTGAGGTTTTCAAGAAATTTGGAACTATATATTAGATCGAATGGGATTAAAATTAGGCCTAACTTTGGTTCCAACAGATCATGCTTTGCTTTCATCGAATTCGAGTCCTCCATCTCTGCTTAAAGTAGTATTCAAGCTTCCCTATTATAATTCACACCCAGAAAGCATACATAGAAGAGAAGAAAGGCAACCGTTAGCTAATGTTTTTCTATATTATTACGATTTAAGGAGAAGCAGATTTTTTTGATTACACTCAACTTTATCATATTGGATTATCGTGCTTTTATTATTATGGGGAATTATCATTAGGTGTAATGATAGGTTAAAATTACCCTCAAAGTGTAATGATTTATCATTTGTCTAGTTTTAGTGTAAATGTTCAACATATTTTCCTCAGTTTAATGAGTTTTATTTATTTTACCTGTTAGACATGAATAAATAAAATACGCAGCGGACTTACAAAATTGCGTACCTTCAAAGATCCTCTACTTGTTTTACGAACAGAGCTTCCTTGGCTTTCTTGGTCCGTCAAGAGAAGGCAACTAGTGTCTTCTCAATTTTCCACACTCTAAATCCTAGGAGTATTGGTGGATCTCCAATATGAACTAACTTTCTGGTGAATATTTTTCTAAAGAAAAGAAACATAACTTTTTCTCCAAATAGTTCTTCTTATATAGAACTATCAGATGAAGTCACTTAGACTTCTGATGGGAGTTAAACTCCTAATTAAACTAATTAACAAATAAGTAATCTAATTCAAATTGGATTTGTTACTTAACAAATCTCAATAGATAAATAGGAGTATTATTTAATTATATCTTATTAACAAATAATAAGATGTTTTCTTATTTTAAATGACGAATAAAAATTAACAATACCTTTTTTAAACTTTTAAGAAAATCAATAATTTTGAAGAGAAAAAAAAACACTCGTCGTGTGGCAAAAAAAAAAACACTTGTCGTCCCACCAATTGCAATCGAAACCCAGTAATTCGATTCCAAAAAACAAAAAAGTCATAATAAATTTTGAACATCAAAGAAAGCCAACAAATAAATGTTGGTTTGATTAAGCAATAAACAACGAACATGTATAACTTGCGAATAAAATATTGTTTCCATTTTTCTGGTTTCTGTTGTTGTTTTTGAACTGCAATTGAATTGCTCTACCATTTAAATGCAGACACCAAAGTGATAGTAAATCCAAACGATGAGTATGCAGAGTTGCTCCACAATTTTATTAATTTAATACTCCACCTGTTTGAATTCAATTGAATCCAAAGCCTATATTCAATCATTTTTTGGTTTTCTCTTCTTCAACAACAACTTGGAAAGACTTATGTTAATGCCTGAAATTCTGAAAATTGAATAATCGATTTCAAGTTTGTATATTTCATGGGTCAATTTTTTTTTTTGAAAGGCAGATTTTATTGATAATCGAAGAGTGATTAAGAATCACTACAACACGAACAAAGACCAAAAGCAAGAAGGACCAACCGCATGCAGAAAAAACTAAGAAACAACAAAACAAATATCAACAAAAGTCAAACCATCACAAAAAGCTAATCCAAACCACGACACAAGTCTCATACATCCATACCAAAACTGCACAGACAACAGAAACAAAGTTGAAAGATCAACTCTTCACGTAAATCCAACATAAGGAAGAATGTCATTCCTACAAAAATGCTCTACTCGCAGCAGACAACTTCATAAAATTACCAAGAAAAAACTCATCAATAATAACGATTAAAGAATCAGAGATACTAACTCTCTTCCTCCAGTCAATTTGAACTATCAATATGGTGTAATGATGGTTGGGGATCGGATTGCCATTGCCAATGGCCTATTGGTGGGGACACGATCAAGGTTTGATTTTCTTAAAAGTTTAAAAAGGATAAAATAGGTAAAATACACAAAACTCATTACACTTTGAGGAAAATATGTTTAACATTACCCTAAAACTAGACAAATGATAATTCATTACATTTTGAGGGTAATTTTAACCTATCATTACACCTAATCATAATTCCCCCTATTATTATTATACCTTTACTTCTGTGTTAGTAATTTAGAATTTAGGTTTAATTTATGCTTTTTAGACCAGAAATTTGATGAAAAGTCCTTTCTATAACTGATTTATCAGTCAATGTTGGGATAATCTATATTTATTTATGTCTATATCTATATCTATCTATTTTTTTTATCTATACTATATTAAAAAGTAAACTTCTTGTAAAATTTTTGAATCACTCATCATACCCTTTTTTTCGAATATATATATCCGCCATTGATGTATAATTTCTAGTAGCTGAAGTTAGGAATTTTCTTCTACTACTTAATTACCAAACTGAGAGGTGACACTTCAAAGAAAAATACACACTCATAGGCAGTTCATACATGGTCAAGGTATTTAGCAAAATCTTCATTTCATACTTCATAGTATATATTTTATTACTTCAGTTTCAATTACTTTGTTGCTTTCTTTTTTTTTTTTAAAGATTTTAGTAAAGGAAATTAGAAAATTGAATAATTGATGGTTAGGTTCATTAATTAGGGTTTCGATGCATATACTTTGAAATCAAGAAAGCTTTTGCTTATTTTCTATTTTATGACTTAATAACAACATAAATGTTTTAGCTTTACCTTCATCACCAGCGCTTTGAGATGATTTTTTTTTTGTTGTGTAGTCCAAATTTTGAAAGATTGCTCTTACTTACTCTTTTAATTCTGAATTGAAAATATTGTAGGTAATTGTCAGCTCAATTTCACATCTTCAATAGTTAGTCACCATTAATCCAAGCTCAGTATTTCAAGGTGCACTAGTTAAGGTATTTAGTCAACCTTGTATAGTCCTTTAATGTTTTTGCTGCTCTGTTTCTTCGGATATTTCATTTATTTCTTACTATTAGTAAAAGAGTTTCTTTTTTTTTTTCTTTTTCAATTTCAGATTGTCAAAAGAAAATGGCTGCAGAAATTGGTATCTCAGTAGCTTCAAAATTTGCGGAATACGTAATAGAGTAGTAGATACCCTTGCTTACGAGGCTGCCTGTTCTAAACATCATCTTGTCTTTACTGAGTTGCAGCCTAGTTTTAGTAACCTTTTGTATTATGATAAGTATGCTACAGGGACTACACGCTATATCTCTACTATCACTCTATGTACTTACTTTACTAAATAAATAAAATAATCCTGTCGTTTATGTGCAAAAAAAATTTGCGGAATACCTTGTGGCTCCAGCAATGCGCAATTGAGGCTACGCATGCCGAAATTGAGGATTGATATAACAACTGAATAGGACTTGGCCTAATAGTTGTTACCATGTTTGGCAAGGTATTTATGTGAGCTCTTCTAGTATCTAGTGTAAGAATTTTGTTGTGAAAGTGGCAAACTGACAATGCTTAATGCTGTATATATTCTTCCACAATTTACTTTTTATTTGTCAAAATACTTCCTTGATTACCATTTATTTGTTGGAAAAATATTGGAGAAGTAAGAACACAAGAACACTGAGAATAGTCTGAGGCGTGAAGGACACTGTCCTTAAGGATAATTTCCGCCCCTCGGAGTTTATAACTCAGTGTAAAAGGTTTGATAGCGGCTATCCTCCAGGATTCAACAGACTCTTCTTGATAGCCTACACTAGCTATCAAGGCTACATGAACAACACTAAAATAATATCCCAGCAAGTAGAAGAAGAGAAGAGTAGTAAAAATAATCTTTGTATATATTCAAAATTAGGTTCTGATAGGTTTTTATATAAGTAAGATTTGTAACCGTTATATATATAATAAGTAGTAATAACTCATAGTAAATAGAGAAATTATTAGAAATAAGGGTAGGTTACAAATACATCTATAACGGTTATAAAACATTTAAGGGGGTAATTAATATTTTTAATCTTTGAAATAAATAATTTTCCAACATTATTTGATTTCTAATTAGGTTGTCCAAAATCTGTCTTTGACTTGGGAAAAAAAAGACCTTTTTCAGTTTTTGAGAACTCAGGTTGGGGTATTCATTACATTTTCCTGATGAACTTCTCCAGTACGATTATACAATACACCGTCAATGTAGAATTTAGACTCCACACCGGTTAAAGGTGTTGACACCGCATTCCTTAATTGCTTTTTTTTTAATACAAATTCCTTAATTACTTTTGTATTTAAGAACACATGCCTTAAACCCCATAGTGTATTGTATAATTTTCCTTAAATTAATTTATACTAGAACAATAAAGCAAGGATTCTTACAAACAAACACCAAGAAGAACAAGAAACTTTTAGATCATTCTTAGAATTTTCAAATTTATAATATATATGACAAAATTGGATTATTGTTTCTTAACGTAGTTTTCATAAAAATTTCTTCTTCATCCCTTTCCATTGTTTCCCTACAATGTATGTTGTTTCTCCATGCGCTACATTCTTGCGCTTCTTCCACTGTGTTCACCATTTCCTCCATTGAAGAAGGAAAAGAAAGCTTAGCAGAGAGGCAGCTGAGGGGAAACTCATTAATGGAAGGGAAAAATTATCCCAAAGAGGGCCTTTCATGGCTGAGCAACCGCTCGCTTTGATATTGGAGAGGGAGAGATGGTTGGGGAGAGGATCTTCTCAACATATATGCATATTTTGAGTTCAACAAGAAAATACGGAGAAAACTAAGAAAAATGGAAAATTCTATTTGACACTCCAAATTGTTCCTCCAATTTGACCCTCATAATAATTAAGGTAACAAATTAAATTCAGATTTAACCCTTAGTTAAAAATATGAAGAGTTTACAGGATAAATCACTTGATTTTAGGCTATTATTGAATAGGGTTTTAGAAATTATGGTAAGTTTTGAATATGATTTTAGAAATTATGGTAAGTTTTCTAATGACACAGGAGGGACAAGTGGAGGGACAAATTGAAGGGTCAATCTAAAACATTTATGAAGAATTTCATCAGAAAAATGGGAATACCCCAAATCCAAGCTCTCAGAAACTGAAATTAAGTTCCCTTTTCCGCCAAGGCCCAAGTCAAAGACACTGATTTCGGGCAAACTAATTAGAATTTCAAGTTTTTTGCAAAGACCTTTAAATGGAACAAGAGTTTTTTTTTTTTTTTTTTTTGCCCAAGTCAAAGACATATATAGATAGATTTTGGACAACGTAATTAGAAATCAAGTAATGGTAATCAAGGGAATATCTTTGACAAATAATAAGGTAAACAGTCGAAGAATACATACAGCATTAAGCATTGTCACCTTCACAACAAAACTCTTGAACTTTGAGCTTTGGCAAGGATGTGTTATCCATACGGCTGCAAACGAGAGCAACCATAGGTGGAAATATATACCTGAGCCCTCTTGCAGGAAACTATTTCCAAATTGGTAAGATTTTGAAATTGGAATGTTGCAATTTGGGTGAGACCACATAGCTTTCGATGTTCCCCAAGGGGACACCCCAGCGGTTAAAGCTTGGGATTTCCCGGGTTTGAATCCTGGAATGGACGGGGTGTGATTATGGGAAAGGAGAGGACTACCTCCTATTGTGTAGCCCAATTTCAATATCATGTTCATGAATAGAAAAAAAATATAGCCTTCGATGCTGGTATATCAATTTAAGATTTTGAAATTGGAATGTTGCATTTGTAAAATAGATAAGTAGCTTTCTGCATTTCGGGACTTGGACAACTTTAAGACTTTGGAGGTTTACGTGATTAGTGGATTCTTTCCATATCCTTCATCCTTCTCAATTCTGGCAATAACTTTCTATAGAAAAACTTTCTACCATTTTACTACTTTCTATAAAAAGTTCCAAACGGACTCTAAATTAAAACCAATGAGCGCAAAACTTAATTATCATCATATAAGAATTTTTGTAGCAAAAAAAATCATATAAGAATTTGATTAAGCAAAGACATAGAATAGGAGTAAAAGATCCAATTAAACCAATTAAAACCATACACATATAGAAGAAATTAAGGGCATTAATTAATTAGAAAAAATAGGAATAACCGTTATGTCACCCCTTCCAACTTCCTTGGGGAGAGTAACGGTCAAAACTCCGTCTTCGACCTTAGCCATAACGCCGCTAAGGTTGACGCCGTCAAGCAACTTGAATTTCCTGGAAAACTTGAGAGGCTTCCTCTCCTTATGAACCAACGTGACCCTCTGATTAACAGCAGGGACATCGTTAACGTTCTTCTCCCCTTTTAGGTGTAGGATCTTCCCATCTTCCACTTCCACCGTCAGCTCCTCCTTCTTCAGCCCCGGAACGTCGGCTTTGAACACGAACGCCATCGGGGTTTCTATGTAATCAACCCGAGGCTGTTTTCGCGTGCGCCTCTCCCAGCCGCCGTCAATGAAAGCCTCACGATGGCTGCTTGAACTCGAAGAAGACATAATTTTTTTTTTGTAAAACAAGGGTTTTTAATTCTTTCAATTTCTAAGAGAGCAAATTGTGACTCAAGAGGTTATAAATAGTGGGGGAAGGGAAGGCAAGGCACCGTCTTAGACTTAGGGCTCTATTATATATGGAAAAAAAGATTTTATTATTTTATGCAATTAATGTTAGTAAAAAAAAAGCTCCTCTTAAAGCTCTTCCTAGTGTAATACAATGGCTATAGGTAAACCCCTGCATTTTTTTGCAACTTCAGTAGCAACCTCAACAATGGCAGAAGAAATACAGTTATTCAGATATGCATTCATTTGGAATAAATCCCAAGCTTCATGTTCTGTTAAAACATCTAGACGCAGCACCATCTTTTGGGTTCATAGTAAAAAGAGTGATAAGAACAATCTTTCAAAATTTGGAGTGAGAAGAGCTAAAAACAGAGGATTCTGAAAGTGCTGGTGGTGAAGGTAAAGCTAAACATTCATGTTATTATTAAGTCAAAAACTAGAAAATAAAGCAGCAGCTTTCTTCATTTCGAAGTTTATGCATCTGAATTCTGAACCCTAATTAATGAACCTATAAAATGAATATTTTTCATTCAGCAACGACCCTTAAATGGAACAAGAGTCTTTTTTTGCCAAAGTCAAAGACATATATATATATATATATAGATTTTGGACAACTATAATGTTGCAGGAAACAATTTCCAAATTGGTAAGATTTTGAAATTGGAATGTTGCAATTTGGGTGAGACTACACTATAATGATGGTATATCAATCAAGACCACCCTTTCTAGGTTGGTAACAAGGAAGTCAGAGTCACTTTGGAGATGAAATACTACTTCACAATTTCCAACTGTTAAACATTCCAGCTTTAGGATCTTTTGCCATGGTCTTGGAGAGACCGCTTCTCGTAATTCAGTATTATAACTTCCTACTTCAGACACATATAAAGACTGTAGAGAAAGATTGCATCAATGGAAAAACTATTGTTAGATATAACTTAGATTACACATAGTATAAATAATTTTGAGTTTAACATAGCATAAAAATGACAGAGGCACCTGAATTTGGGCTCGAAGGGTAAAAGATGTCAACTGGGGACATTTGAACACATTCAAATCCTGCAACGATGGCAACATGGGAATGATGTCGTCATCTCTGTCACTTTCTTTTGCAAGGCCAAAAACTTGTTTCATTCTCGGGGAATCAGCAATGTGAAGCACTTTCAGCTTTGAGAGACCTTGAGCCAAAGATATAGGAAATATATACTCCAATCTAGGACAATCAGTTATCTTGACAGATTCTAATTTTGACAAGGTGTTTGATGAAATTTCATCACTTTCTGTGTCATTGATGATCTTCTCCAATCCATAACAACAGTGTATCTCCAGTGTTTCTATTTGCACCAGACTTTGAGCAAGGGATGGTGAAAATAGATAGGGTAGCTTTCTGCATTTCCGGACTTCGACAACTTTAAGACTTTGGAGGCTTACATGATTAGTGGGTTCTCTCCATATCCTTCTCAATTCTGGCAATAACTCTAGCTTCAACTCTGTTAAACCCGAGGCCAATGTAACATGGCTTGCCTCAATCTCAAATACCTCTTGTAACTGACTACATTCTTCAATTGTCACTTTTTTCAGACTTTGTACAAATGGAACTGCAGAGATTATATTGTTACACCTTCCTACTGTCAAATTTTCTAGTTTCTGCAAAAACCCATTGGGAGGCTGACCATTGCACAACTGCCTCAAAGAAATCATTTCCTTTATGCTCAACTCAAGCAAGTTAGATAATGAGATGGCTGGCACCAGCGGCTGTGTTTGATCAATGAGAAATTCCATGTCAGGACAAGATAAAATCTGAAGAGAAGACAATTCATTTAAACCCCCTCCATCAAAGCTTGGAACAAGATTTTGGGCACCCTCAACGCTCTCCAGGTAGAGATCTTCTGTGATGCAAAACAACTCCTTGAATGCATCTAATGGAAATGCAACGATTCTAATCCTTTTCGAGGTCGTGTGGTACCCACTCAAATGCCAAGTATTTATACTAATTTCAAACCTCTGTAATTTAGGTAGCACAAAGTCAAGTGGAAAACATGCAGAACAAACTTGCACCTGCAGTGATAGTATAGTTAAACGAGATAATGAACATAACTCTAAAAGGCTCGCATTGTTGGACTTGGAATTTGCCTCTTCAATCACATCATTTGTCACTGGAAATGTCTTGGTCTCCCATCCTTTATGAGCGCAACAATGACAATAGTATAGCTCTTCCAACTGGGATAAGTTTCGTATCACATTAGGGGGAACCCTCAGTGCCTTTGCACATCCAGACACATCAAGTAATCTTAAATTGTTCAGTTCACCTACCCCATTAGGCAATACCTTGATATCAGAACCGGAAATCTTAAGAATCTCAAGTTTCTTCAGATTTCCCAGTGATGAAATATCTTTGAAATTGCAATATTTTAACTGCAAAGTTCTAAGGTTCGTTAGCGACTGAAATGCTTCTGGCTCCACGAATCCACCATTCAGAGCAAAAACTTTTAATACTTTCATCCCATCAAAAAATGCTTTGGAAATTCTCAAGTCATCATGTCCACTAAGCAACAGGATTTCAAGATTTGGACATACCAGACCCTCAGGAACTGATTCTATACTACTTCTCAACAAGGAGATTGCAGTGCAAGGCTCAAAGCTTGTATTCCTTGGCCACTCCTTTAACCAAGAGAAAGAGTGTATCATGAAAAAGCTTTCTTCTTTGGATGATATCCACAAAGCAACATCACGAACCATGTCATGCATCATTATGAACCCTTTTAAGTCCAATAATAAAGAAGGATGAAAGTCCAATAACAAAGAAGAAGCTTTAAGGTTGTCAATTGCCGCAAATACCTCACTTCTTACTTCTTCAATTGAGTGAACAGATTTGTACAAGTTTATTCCCCATGCATACTCCACCAACTTCTCCACAGGAATGATATAATCTTCTGGAAACAATGAACACATTAAGAAGCATATCTTCGTTTCCTTGCGCCTCAAATGATCATAACTCAACTTGAGACACATGTAAGCATTTTTCTCTTCTTCTACATTTTCAATGTCCAACAATCTCGATCTCTTAAGTTTTCTGCATGCTGCTTTCCATTCATTAAGATTACCACCTCTTAAAGCTCTTCCTAGTGTAACAATTGCTATAGGTAAACCCCTGCATTCTTTTGCAACTTCAACTGCAACCTCAACAATGGCAGAAGAAGTACAGTTATTCAGACATGCATTCATTTGGAATAAATCCCAAGCTTCATGTTCTGTTAAAACATCTAGACGCACCATCTTTTGGGTTCCCATGCAAGTACATACCTGTTGACGACGCGTTGTCAAAACAATCTTGCAGCCTGTGTGATATTCACCATAAGGAATGCCAATAGCAGCCAAGTCAAGTTCTTTCCAAACATCATCTAAGATGATAAGAATCTTCTCCACCTTAATCAATCTCATCTTTAACCGTTCTGCTCTCCCTTCTAGAGTCTCCTCCTTAAGTTCTAGACTCAACAGGTCTGCTATTTGACCTTGAATATGTTTGACATCAGGAGTTCGGGACACAACAGCCATAACAACAAGATCAAAAAGCTTTGATTCTTTAGCTTCATTACCAACTACTTTCACCAATGTTGTCTTGCCCACCCCTCCCATCCCATACACACCTACCATGCTCACACCACCCTCTTTCAAAGCTTCCAAAACTGCATCAAGAGCTAGTCTTGATGATAGCGAAGGCACAAAATCCTTCGATGGACACAATCCCATGGCCGCAAGAGCTGCAAAATGGCCAACTCGTTCAAATTTGGAAGTCTCTTGTAGTTCAACAATACTCAGTATCTTCTTTGCCACCATTTTACTCAGCCTAAAACGCCAGCTCCAATCAGGACACCAAGTAAAACAACATCTCTTATTTGCTTCTATTTCCTTTTCAAGATACTTAACATCATCATCCAACACAGCATTTGCCTTTGTTAGCCACTCTTCCACATCCCTTTCAATATCTTGGGTTTGCCTTTTGGCTTCAATCACATCATATTGCAGCCGCTCTTGCATCATTGCCAGTTTTTCCTTCTGTTTCCTAAAATCTTCAACAATTTTGCCGAAACAGAATGCATAGCGAAGATTGCGCATTGCTGGAGCCACAAGGTATTCCGCAATTTTTGAAGCTACTGAGATACCGATTTCAGCCATTTTTTTTTTTTTGACAATCTAAAATTGAAAAAGAAAGAAAAAGAAACCCTTTTACTAATAGTAAGAAATAAATGAATTATCAGAAGAAACAGAGCAGCAAAAACATTAAGGACTATACAAGGTTGACTAGATACCTTAACCAGTGCACCTTGAAAATTGAAATACTGAGAACCCTCACTCTAAGCTTGGATTAATGGTGACTAACTATTGAAGATGTGAAATTGAGCTGATAATTACCTAAAATATTTTCAATTCAGAATAAAAAGAGTAAGTAAGAACAATCTTTCAAAATTTGGAGTAGACAGCAAAAAACAGAGGATTCTCAAAGCGCTGGTGGTGAAGGTAGAGCTAAACATTCATGTTATAATTAACTCAGAAACTAGATAATAAGCAACAGCTGATGTCCAAAAAAAAAAATTATGCAACAGCTGATGTCAAAAAAAAAACAAAAAAAAGATATTATGCAACAGCTTTCTTTTTTTTTGGTGAATATGCAACAGCTTTCTTCATTTCAGAGTATATGCATCTGAACCCTAATTAATGAACCTAACCATTAATTATTTGATTTCTGATTTCCTTTACAAAAATCTTTAAAAGAATTTTTAAAAAAATGAAGAAGAAAAGAAGAAAATGCGCAATCTGAAGTTTCAAAGTAATTGAAACTGAAGTAAAAAAAAAAAAAAAAATGAAAATTTTGCCAAGTACCTTGATCCTGTATGATCTGCCTCTGTAAATGTCTTTGAAGTGTCACCTCTCAGTTTGGTAATTTAGCAGAAGAAAATTCCTCACTTCAGCTCCTGGAAAGTATACATCAATGGCCTTACTGATCAGAAATGGAGGTTTTTGAGATTGTTAGAAAATATTGCAAATGGAGAAAGAGTTCAAATAGTATGTTAGAAGAAAAAAACTGTCTGGGTTAATTAGGGGCTGGATATTGTTTTCCCAGGTTTCTTCTTGTGTTACATTTGACCTGAAATTGTCCAAAAAAATAATTTAATTGGTGCACCATATACCTGAAAATGACCTTCATATTCAATAATGTGTATATTAAATTAATTAATTAATACTCTACAACAATAGATAGAGTAAGGGATTCTTACAAACACCAAGACGAACAAGAAACTTAGATTATTCTTTGAATTTTCAAATTTAATTAATATATATGACAAAATTGGATTATTCTTTCTTTACATAGTTTTCCTAAAAATTTCTTCATCCCTTTCCAATTTCCATTGTTTCCCCTGTTTCCCTACAATGTCTGTTGTTTCTCCATGGACTACATTCTTGCGCTTCTTCCACTGTGTTCACCATTTCCTCCATTGAAGAATCAGAAGAAACCTTAGCAGAGAGATAGCCGAGGGGAAACTCAATAATGGAAGAGAAAAAAACATCCCAAAAAGGGCCTTTCATGGCTGAGCAACCGCTCGCTTTGATATTGGAGAGGGAGAGATGGGTGGGGAGAGGATCTTCTAGACATATATGCATTATGAGTTCAACAAGTAAATACATGATGAATGGCCAATCTAGAAAATTTATGAAGAATTTCATCAGAAAAATGGGAATACATCAAATCTAAGCTCTCAGAAACTGAAATGAAGTCCCCTTTTCCCCCAAGGCCAAGTCAAAGACACTGATTTCGGGCAAACTAATTAGAATTCAAGTAAATAGTGATCAAGGAAATATCTTTGACAAATAAGGTAAACTGTCGAAGAATATACAGCATTAAGCATTGTTACCTTCACAACAAAATTGAGATGTTATATTCACAAATTCAATTAGAGTCAAAAGACCATGCTCTATATGTAAGTGACATTATCTCTAAAAACGTCCACTTTTTCTTCTTTCACCAGGAACAAAAGCAGCCGATATACTAGATAAGACTAACTACGCAGGGAAATAGCACTTGAGAGGACATCATTTGATTTGTGTAGCTTCTAAGTGGTAGTTATCCAGTTCAGCATCAAGATCCTCTGCCGACAATTTCTGACCACGACCTCCACCTTGTCCACGTCCCTTAACAGATCCACGGCCAGCACCAGCACCAGCACCATTAGGTCCACCACCACTACCACCATGCACCCGTTGCCAACCTCCATTCCTTTGTTGATCACTGTCCAAGGACAAGGAAAATCATGTAAGTTTAAGCTGGAAGATTAAGTAAACAAAACATCCAAGTAATCCTGAGATGGACTGTGAAAATTCCACCATGTATAAAATTCTTATTTAGTGCCAATCTCAACTTTCTGCCCTTCATTTAAAGATGAAGCCACATGGGTCAAAATAGAATATTCAAGGTAAGGTATCATATAGAGCAGATTTATACTCTTGTGGAAGAAGTTGCAACAAATTGTATGAACACTTGAATTTAAAGCAAGAGACGAAAATTAACATGATGGAAAAAACTAGGAAAAACAATTAAAAGTTCAGACCTTCTAGGGGGCACAACATTAGGCTTTCTCACAAATCCACTTTTGGCTGGAGGGGCAGGAACAGGAGCAGACATAACCAGACTTGCTCCCACAAGCTCAATTGTCATTGGTTTCCCATCAAGTTGAACATTGTTGTATCTCTTGATAGCTGCCACAGCATCCATGTGATTATAAAAGACTACTTCTGCAGTTCCCTGAAGAAACAAACAATTTTAGCAGCAATAAAAAACTTTTTTGAATTTGGTTTCATTCTTCAACGAGAGTGGATACGATACCTTTGATCTTCCACTCTTGTCATAGTTAATGGAGCACCTCTTCAAATTACCAACTTCAGAGAAAAGCACCTACAAGCAGAACACATCATGACGAAATGCAATGAATAACTGTATGCTATAATTTGCCACAGGCAGAAGACTGATAAAGGTGAACAAAGGCATCGAAAATGCTTGTTTGGCAAGGAGGCTAAGTTATATGAGATAGGTACATTACAGAAGAGAGAGACTAAAACAGGAAGACCTAACACATTTAAAAGAATGTTAGAGTTTCTAGCCGCAATTCTACCAAACATGCATGGATATGCTTTTGACAGAGTGATTCAATCAATTTAAATACATATAATCACAGTTATACTAAATTGTTCCGGATTACTCACACATGCCACCCACCAGCAATAACAGTATCACAGCTACTAACCAACTCCCACAAAAAGGATGGTAAACCTTTTCTTCTGCCAAAAGCACCTTTCTTTACTAGTTAGATCAAGCAGCAAAAATACTACATCTTAAAAGAAAGAAAATAGCACTCAGCACGTGCTTGGTGTAAAATACAGTAGACAGGGAGTAAATGCAGCTCGGTACAAACTTAACCAAAGAAATTTCAATCTAAACAAATCCACTCCAAAATAATGAAAGACAAATCATTAGTGGCAACATGCTTTGAAGCTTACACTCTAACTCTCTAAGAGACAAAATATCAAAAGTGATTCATAAAACTCATATGTAGAAAACACCCACATTACAATTCTCATCAAAGAAAACAAGATAGACCTCCATAATTTTATCGCAGCAGAAACAACTGACCCATTCTAAACCAAATGATCTTCTAAGTCATATGCATCTAGCAGCTAAGTATAAGAGCCTGCATGTTGCTCTAATAAGCAAACCCGATTTCAAGATTATAACTTCACCTTATTCTAAGGACACAAAAACAAGATTATAAACTGCATAGAAATCAGCAAAGAATTGAGAAAACAACCTTAATATCTTCATTAGAAACACCATAATCCAAGTTCGATACAAGTAGCTTTGAGCCCATCTCTGATCCTCCACTCGGTACCAACTGTCCCGGCCATGCTGGTTGCACCGGCATATGCATTTGCATCTGCATTCATACGCGCGTGAATACATACACGTTTACAAGCGCGTCGACAACAATAGTCATTTCAATGGATTTCCAACTAATAAAACTAGAATACTTGAAATTAAGCGATTAAGTGTATTATTATACGCATTTCAATATTCAAATAAAAAATTACATTTTCATCAATAAAAAGGAAATGAAAAGTGAAAACGACGTTGATTTTTCTGTTCTTTTATTTCTCATAATAATATATATTTTTGAAGCAACATGCCATAAAAAACGATATTAGGGCAGAGAAACATACCGGAGCAACCGGGTACGGGTTGCTTCTGAGCGGGTTGCGAGTCGGGCCACGACGATCAGGGCCAGGGCCAGAGCCGGAGCTGGAGGCGGAGCCACGGGGGTTGCGTCTGGAATCACGGGAATGCCCTTCGGATCTGCCTTTATTACGGATGATATCTTCGAGCGACATGTCCAGCGAGTTGGACATTTTCGGAAATCTCCGCGTTCTTTTTCTCTCTCGTGAAATGCTCTTTAGGGTTACTTGAGGGTTTTGATTTTGAGAATGTTAAGCCGGAAAGGGAAAGGCGGTTTCTTTCTTGCACGGAGTGAAGTGACGTTGGAGGGTTTTTACTGAGGCACAAGAATTTCGTTCACCTTGGTTAATTTTGAGACACGTGCTATTGAGTGGGGCCGTTGGATTGGGCTCCTCATTTGCTACAGTAGGCCCATTTGAGTTGTCTTGTGTAGTGGGCCAATTATTTTTTGGATTGACAAATAGAGAAAATTGAAGCATAAAAACTGAAAAAAAAAAAAGAAATCAACTTGTTATATACCTATTTTTTGCTATTGACCGTCCCACTTTTTACACTTTTGCCCTTTGACCTTTGCCACTTTTTCACTTTTGCCCTTAGCCACGCGGAGCCTCCCCACTAGGATGGCTTTGCCATGGCTAGCCGCCCCACTAGGACGGCTCTGCCACGGCTAACCGTCCCACTAGGATGGCTCTGCCACGGCTAGCCGCCCCACTAGGGCGGCAAGGCTTTTTTTAAAAAAAAAAAAAGGGTTTAGTACTGGTGTCGCCCCAGGGGGGCGGTCTATCCATGGTAGGGCCGCCCCAGGGAGGCGGCCTGGCCATGGTAGTGCCGCCCCAGGAGGGCGGCTTGGCCATGGCTCAGCCGTCCTAGGGGGACGGCACCGGTGGGGCGGCTAGACCAAAATTTTTTTTTAAAATAATAATTATTTTAAAAAAAATAGCCGAGCCGCCCCAGTGGGGCGACCTTTTCATGGGGAAGCGGCCCTCATGGGGCGGCTTCGCCACGGTAAGCTGCCCTCTTGGGACGGCACGGTCATCAATCCTAAATTTCGTCAAAAATTGCATTTTTCTGAAATCGTCATCAAAATACGGCACATTATCGTTCATTTTTCTTAAATCGTCATCAAAATACAACACGTTAACGTTATTCTACGTTCGTGATAGTTTCAAGATTAGAAAATGAAGCAAAGGGCAAAAGCGTAAAAAAGCGTCAAAATGGGGCAGTGAATAGCAAAAATGGGGCGGTGTTTAGCAATCCAGCTAATTAAATCAAGCCATAACACCAACAAGGGGTTGGATCAAGTGGTAAGCGGCATGTTCCAGCTTAAGCAGGTCTCGGGTTCGAGACCTTACGTACGCAGCTGCCCCTGTTGGGAGACTCACCCACCATAACCAGGTGCGCGACACGGGTCGGATCCGGATTAGTCAGGGCGAAACCCTGAATACCGGATGGGATAAAAAAAAATCAAGCCATAACTCATATATATTTTTAGGGAGTATTTCCTTTAAATATCTATACGTTAATTAGTAAAAATTATAATAATCAAAATGAAAAAAGTTATAGGAAAGGGTTCTTTGAATTGTTTCAAGTTAATATTAAGCTTGTATTCCAAAAAAAAAAGTAACTTTATATAGTCGTGCTAATATTAACGAATGACGCGATTAGATAATTCTAATATGTCAAACATGAAACATCTAATAAGAATCTAAATTACAAATTAATAGACTATTTTAAATAAACTTTAACCTATAGCCTCATGATCTAAACATCATATACTTACGGTTAACTTAACAACATAAGTGCTTTATTTCTTAACCTCGTAAATATTTTGACTAAGAACATGAAATCATCAATCATGATGATAATATTATTTGGACAACAAGACTCAAGCTTGAAAATATATAATCTCTCTACCAAAAAAAATAATAATATAAAGTTCTAAAGTTTTTCCACATGAATTTATTAGTTAGCATATTTCACAAATTGAGGTCTATCCCTTCCTTTTTGGTTGATGTACTTATTGATAGATTTTGATGGTAAAAGACTAAAAGTCAACATACGAGTGTTGACAACTGGACACCAATCACAATTTGTTACTAATGTGTCCCTAATTGTTTCAATATATTGCAAATATGTCCATCTAAATTTATTTATTTGTTAATTTTCCTTAAAAAAATGATTTGTTGGTTTTAAAAAATGGTGATTGACTTTCATTTCATGGTAATTTGCAATTTGTCACTTACTTAAGTAAAAAGGTTGTGATGGAATATATATATATATATATAGGTAAAAATATTAAATCGACTTGTATAAATTTGTATTTCATTATGTCATCAGACATACAATATGGTGTAGAGTGTTGAACTCTTAATTTTAGTGTTTAGGGTTCAATCCCTAACAACTTTAAAAATAAAAAACATTAATATCAAAATTATATTAATTATATACAAATGTTTTAGTACACAATTTTATACTTTAATAATGTCAAATATTCCGGCCAAAAAGAAAATAATGTCAAATATATTTTAAAAATAAAAAACATATTTAACACTCATAGAGGGATGAACAAGGAATTCAACAAAAGATTAGGAGTTTGAATCCCACTCCCTCCCCCTCACTACAATGTATTCTCTAAAAGTAATATATCTATATCTATACTATATTAAAAAGTACGTTCACCTGTAAAACTTTTGAATCGTCTATTATACCCTTATTTGTCAAATATATCTCTAAATTGCCATTAAATGTTTTTATAGTTTTATTCAACTAAAAACTCTATTTTTATTTAATTAAAAATAATATCTTTATAACTATTTTATTTTACCATTTTACTATTTTATTCAACTAAAAACTCTATTTTTATATAATTGAATCTAATATCCTTATAACTATTATATTTTACCATTTTACTATCTTACTCAACTAAAAACTCTATTTTTATATAATTAAATCTAATATCTTTATTACTATTATATTTTACCATTTTACTATTTTAATTAAAAAACTTGATATATTAGTTTTTTTAAATATATTTCTTGAATGACATTGTTTAAACTTTTACAATTTTTTTAAAAAATAAACTTTTTCAACTGAAAACACTATTTTTATTTAATTAAATTCAAATAATTATTTTATTTTTACCATTTTAATTTTAAAATTTTCAATTAAAATATAAACTAACGAAAGTATTATTATCAAGTTTAAAAGTTAAAGTAAGTAGTCTAATCATTAATTATTCATTTTTTAAAACTAATTAAGCTAAAAATTTATTTAAATTTAATTATTTAATTATAGTGATTGGTCTGTTTCTATTTTTAGAACATGTTGGTATAACAAGAATTTAAAGTTTTTAAAAATAAGAAGAAGAATAACATACAATTATTTCCTCTGACTTATAAAGTTAGAAATGTCAATCGGGTAAGTTGGACGGGTTTCACATTATCGTCACTTGGGTCCAAGTTAAATGAGTTAGGTAATTTTCTCGGGTCGGGTTATCGTTTATTTTTTTGGTCAAATCGGATTCGATCGGATTGGACGGGTTATTGGGTTCGTGTCAAGTATTGATAGTTCTACCAATATATTCTCTAAAAGTAACATATAAAAAAATAGAGATAACCATTTGATTTGGTAACAAAAAGTAACATATAAAAAAAATTAGTGACAACCATTTGATTGGGTAAAAAAAGAAGTAACATATAAAATATAAAATATTAGGGATAACCATTTGATTTGGTTATGGCAAAAAAAAACCATTTGATTTGGTAAAAAAAAAAAGTAACATATGAAAAAATTTAGGGATGACCATTTGATTTGGTAAAAAATGGAATACATGGAATACAACATTGTATCATTGAGTGAAATAGTTTTATGTTTTAATGTTTTAATTTTAGTTTTTCAAATCTTGCTTTCAATAAAATCTTATATAGTGCCATCAGGCATTTGGCCTGGTGGTAGAATACTGGACTCTTAGTTCCAGCCAGTGAATAAAAAATCGGAACGGACCGGTCGGTTGAATTGGAAATCAGTGTCCAGTCCGGTACCGATATACATGCAATATTGGAAAGTCAATGTGCCGCGTTGACTCGGTTCAACCGCGGTTAAACCAGCCGATTTACCGGTTTTTGACCGGTTTGTGATTTAGTCAACTTTTTCCATTTTGAAAAATTTAAAAAAACTATTGCAAATGGTAAGAATCGAACCCCACACCCTTTGAATGAAGACAAAAGACTTAACAACTCCACCAAAGTGTTATTTAATGATTATTTCATCATATATTATATTTATTTTATACTAAAAAATATTTTTCTTCATAAAAATCTTTTAAAACGGCTTAACCACCGGTTCAACCGGTTAAACCGGATACCGGTGGCCTCACCAGTATAGCCTTCAGTACGGTATTTTATTCATTGGTTCCAGCCTACCTAGACCTTGGGGTCTTAGGTTCAACTCTCATAGATTTATTTACGGGCATAGAGATTTATTTGAATTGTAATGAGATTTCATTGGGTTTATTTATTGGCTCATAGATTAACGTTTCAGTACTGTGCTAATCATGTAGCGGTGTACGGGTCTTCCTGTACGTTTGTAATCCCAAATCAAGAAATGAAAATGATTCTTTCCTAAAAAAAAAACTTATATAGTAGTAAAATAATTTTATTTTATAATATTAAGCTAATACTAATTTATTGAATATATGAATAAATAAATTAAATAAGAATTTAAGAAAGTAGGTGGATATTAATTTTCTCTAGTTGTATTTATGACGTCAGTAATGAGGTACCCATTTTTGCAGTCCCTCAGCACGTGAATTGATAACAAAATGAAGGGTACTTACGTCCTTAGGAAAAGTACGCCCGCCTCTCCTTCCTCGTTGCTTACTCGATTCTTTCCCACCATTGCAATTTTCCTCTACAGCCCGTTTCACCCTACCTTCAAAAAGACCGTTTCTTCTTCTATTTTTGTCTTTTTAAAACATTTTTATTATTAAAAAAATCATGGAAGAGATCGATGAACTCAAAGCCAAAGCCATGGCCTCAAATTCAAAGAATGCAAACCCTAGCAAAGACATCGAAGCTTCCAAAACCAAAGAAGAAGGCGAACTCTCCGATTCAAGCGACGTCGTATCTCTCTCTCTCTCTCTCTCTCTCTCATTAACCCTAATGCAATTTCGTTTCTTTATCTTTTTATAGCTTTGTTTATTTTTATTTTTTTTTATTTATAGGTGTTGCTTTTTTTTTTGGCTGCTGAGGTTATAGAGGAAAAATAGAATGGTCAATGACGAATCCTTCATTATTTTTTCCTTTTTGTTTTCTGTGTTTTGAAGTTATGATTATGGTAAAGGGTTGGCTCTGTTTGGTTACTGAAAAAATTAGAGGAAAGGAAAAGAAATGAAAATCGTTTTGGTCTGTTAAGATCTCAAATTAAGAGATATATTAAGGCTGGATTCTTCTACAATTTTCAGCGATATACCTTTTTGAAAGTTGAATTAAGTCATATTGCATGTTATCATTTTTCCAATATGCTTTTAAATGAATGTACCTTAGAAGTTGTTATGTTTTGTAAAATCATTGAAATGGAGATAGAGCCTTTTTAGTGGACTTTGTTTTAATTGAAATTAGTAAATGCTTGGCACTATTAAATGCGTCTTTTTTGTGTATCACAGGAAAATCTTGGTTGCTCCACTGCACAGCCTAGTGATACCGCTGTCCCTCCTTCAGGGCCTAATCCAACACCTTTGGCAGTCAAAACCACACCACCGAATCTGGCGGGTAAGCTTTTTCTAGTAATCTCATGGCCACTGTCTAGATTTTATAGTAGATTCAATTTTTTGACATATTAGGAGCTTAGCTTTGTTTCAATGGTAGCTCACATTTGAATCATATGTCGTGTTTGTATGTTTATCAAGTGTGTAAATGTACCGCAATTAATGAACTATTTGGTTGCTATTTAACGGATTAGTTATAGAAACTTCTTAAAGTCCAGAAGTCCGTTATGTGTCAGATGTTCTGGAGATTTTGTTACCTTCTACTGCCTTTGCTGCAGTATATGGCAACTTTAATTCCTTTTACGGTTTTACCTGCTAAGTATGGGGTAGCTTCAACATGGGCGTTTCCATAATGTTGTGTAAACAATTAAATGCTTTTGTTTCTGAATTTCTAATATGACATGTATCATCTCTACTGATCTATAGGGAACACTGATACTGGCAATAATATTGCCAGCACTGTTGATTTTCCGTCACAACAATCAGTTCCACCAAAGAGTCAGAAAAATATTGAGAAAAACCAATCGGCATTTAAATCTGGTAATCGTAGTTGGCATGCACATTCTGGAGGCAGCAATAATCTTGTAATACGTTTCTCAGATGATGACAGTGGTAGTGACTCTGAAGGCTGCAACCAACAAAAAACTATTGAGCATAAATGTAGCTCAAGTAGGGATGGTACTCAGAGTCAGAGACCTCTTTTTTCATCTGCACCGAAGTTGAACAAGTTAGGCCAGACTCCCAGAAACATAACCAAAGTACCTCCCAAAAAACCTTTAAGCCGTACGTTTATCTCATCAATGACCAAAATCAATGGTGGGGCCAATTCCAGGGTTGCTGGTCCGTCATCAATTCATCAAGAGTCGCGAGTTAGATATTTTAATCCCCACAACAAAGGTTTGGCAAACCAAGATCTTGTGCATAAGCAAGGTGTGGGTTTGAATAATAGTAAGCTACAGGACTTGAGGCAGCAAATTGCACAACGGGAAAGTGAATTGAAGCTTAAGTTTGCCCGGCTAAGTAAGGAAACGGTTTCAGCTTCAACTATGAATCTGGACAATGGTGCAGGAAGGAAGTTGATTCCAACTCCAGAGTATGCTGGCCTAACAGATCCAAAAGAACCAGACAAGAAACGCTTAAAAGTTATTGAATCTAATTCTGCCCATATGAATCCAGATGCTCAGCAAGATGCACACCCTGTAAAATCTAATTTGGTTTCAAAAGACCAAGAATTGGGGACTAATATTTTGCAGAGCAGGGATAAGATTGATCATACCAAGAAAGTGGTTCCTGTAAGCAAAGCCAAGTCAAGCATTAAATGGCAAAGAAAAGATGATAAGCTGGTTGATATTCCATCAGAAGATACATCTAAATTGGTGAAAGGTGGTGAACAATTTCTTTTAAATTCTTTCAAGTATTATCATTTAACATCCCACAGAAGCTCCGGCTGACAGGTTCTTCAATTCTGCAGGTGTTGACATGCATAGAGATTTGCATCAATCCAAAAGGACCAGTAGGCAGGTGGATCCAATTGTTCTGTCCAACAAGACTGCATCCTTAACAAACATAAGTCCCAGTTCCTTTCCAAATAATTTGGTAAGTGAATGTCTTGTCACACACTCCCATAATCCATTTTCTCTTCGGGGAATTCCCTTCAACTATTCATGTCAACTTTTTTTACTCGATGTTTAATAGTAATATTCGCACTGTATGGTTGGTTAACGTATCAGTCTGTTTCTCAGCCTGGTTGAATTATTTCTTTATATTATATGTACTTTTTCTTGTTCTATGTTGCAACTTGTAGGTCCTGCTTATTTTTATCAGATATTAATGTCGATGTGCTTATGATTTTATAACATTATACGGATATGGGGCAGAGATGATGTCACAATTGGGGATTGAGTAGATACTAGTAAAATTTTTGTTTTCAATTTCTCCCATATTATCATCTATTCATGTGGAAGAACGTGGTTGGTCTTTACTTATTTGTGCAAGTTATCAGTCTATGGGTTATCTGATAAGTGAATAACATGCTGTAAAGTCTTTGCCTTCTTTGTCCTACATTATGAATTAACAGAATTGAGATTAATCTTCATGAAATTGGAATAATGTCTTAAATTCCAGTTTCCAAAAGATAAATAATCATCCAAATTTGTTACACATAGCAGTAGTTAATGTTCTTGCAACTTTGCAGAGTAACATGGAGTTAAATCCTCCAACCAAGGTTAACTTACATAACCCACCAATTTCTTCACTATGCAAAGCTACGAGAGAATTAAATTTATCAAAAGGCAGCGATTATCGTGAAGTTACCTCTGGTGATATGACACTTCAGCCCTATTTCAGCAGAAAATGTCAGGTCTGTTTAAGGTCTGGTAATTGAATACTTTGAACTTTATTTGGCACCACTATGACTTTGCTAAGACTTGAATTATTGTATTCCAGGCATCTCAAAATACACCCAACTCGTGGAACTGTTTGGGTAATATAAATATCTCAGGTGATAGTGTAGATATGAATTCTTTAGATGCAATTGAGGAAAAGCTGGACAAGGAGCTAGAGGAAGCACAGCAACACAGACATATGTGTGAAATTGAAGAAAGAAATGCTCTTAAAGCTTACAGAAAAGCTCAGAGAGCTTTGATTGAAGCTAATTCTAGATGTCGAGATCTCTATCGTCAAAGGGAAATTTGTTCGGCCCAATTCAGATCTCTTATTGTGGATGATTCCAGCTTATTGTGCTCCTCTAGGCAACATGAACATGCGGTAATTGGATTGGGTACCTCAAACAATGAACGTGAACTTGAAAATATGGATATTGCACCCATGTCAAGTCATAGATCACAGCCTGAATATGATGGTTTTGACCAAACAGGGAATATCAATGTAGCTACTCGCAATATCTCTCACCAGCATGAGAATGGACAAAATTTGGGTTCTGAACCATGTAGTGAGCCGGATGCTAGTACATCAGAGCCATTCCATCATAATGGCAATAATGTTGCAAACACAGTAAGATCTCCATGCAGTCCAATTATTTCAGCGGATGAAGATGAAGAGACATCTCCGATGGACCATGATTCTGTTCAACCCAGTCTTCAGTACCAGCAAAAGAAGCGAAAGTCGGACGTGATTCAGAAGAATGCAGATAATGATTCTAATAATGAGGATTCTTTGCTTCTTGAAGCAACATTGAGGTCTGAACTATTTGCACGGCTGGGAATAAAAACTTCATCAAAGAACGTTGATTCATGTTACAATGGAGATCCGGTTATTGAAAGAGGTGCAGAAAATGATGTTGAAAGTGAAAGGACCCAGTTGAGCAATGGCAGTCTTACACAATCAGAAGCAGAAAAAAAGCACCAATTTGATGTTTCAGGTAATTTATTTCAATTTTAGAACATTATTTTAGCAGCAGTTTATATGTTTTATTTTGGATTTTCAAAAAATATTCATAGCATTCATTTCCTTGTCTAGGCCCTGAAAAACTGAATGAAGTCATATCAGAAGCTCTGGTGCAGAATGAGAGTCAGCACCTTGAGAAAGAGAATATTTCAAAGTTTCTTTGTGCAGCTGATCCAGACAACAATGGATTTTCCATTGGATGTCTCTATTCAGCAACACCGATAAAGTGCTCACTGTCTTCCATCTTAAAGAGTGCAATTGGCCATATGAGGGTCATGTCCCCGGTCACCAAAGATAGAGAGAACCATATCTACAGTGAAGAGGGTGCTTATGTCGACTTTGATGAATTTGAGTGGTCCAGGCCGATAGCCAACTCTTTGGAGGAGGTTGTTATGGGTTTGTCTTGGAAAGAAAAGGGCTCATATATGTGCAATATTGCAGTTGACCCATTTTGGCCACTCTGCATGTATGAGCTCCGAGGAAAATGCAACAATGATGAGTGCCCCTTTCAACATGTTAAGGACTTTCCCAAGAGAAATACATTTGAGAATGCACATGATGATTCTGACAGTGCTGGTATGAATCTTTCTCTGACTACTTTGTTAACTTGTACTTTGTTGCTTACCTTATTGAGATCATCCTTTTGCAGATTGTCAGCTTGGTTTGACATCATGCCCACAGCAGTATAATGGTCCTACAAAACTTTCCAAGTCTCATGATTTTTCCATTTCACCAACTTATGTAGTCAGCTTAGATATTTTGAAAGCTGATCCACATGCACATCAATCGGTTGTGACTTGGAAAAATCAACATTGCTGGTGGAAGTGTTTCAGTATCTGCATAACATTATCAAGTTTTCTCCAGAAAGATCTATCTGCAGATGAGCCTTTCTTGGATGGAGATGATGGTCGTATTGAAGTGCATGGCAGCTGGAATAAACAATCCTCATATTTCCAGAGTAGAAATGGAATAGCGGTTTGTAGTTAGACATTCTATATAATTTCTCAACTGTTTAATTTCTGCAGGACGTGATTTTAATTATTGTTGAATCTCAATCTCTGCATTACTAATTAGTAATTATATAATATCTTTTACAATTTAGGGATGTTTTGTTTTTCACCTGAGAACATACCATGGTCATAATTGTAAATTTTCTGATGTTGTTTTCTTGGTTTGAGCTCTTTATCCTTAAATTTTTGGTGAATTAGCTTTACAAACGTTTTGCTAATCCCCATATCGGACAAGAATTTCTGGTACTTATGCTATAGACACCGACAACTTTCATCCATCTTTGTTTTTCCTAAATAATTTTGTGACATTTTAGTATATCCTTGTTCAAGTCCTTATACTTTGAGTAGAGGCTTGACCTACCATTGGTTCTCTAATAATCTTTGTCTGATTGTGAGAAGTGAGGAATTAGTTTACTAGAATATATTCTCTAATTGATGTCATGTTTTCTTTATACAGTTTCCTATAATCACACCCATTAATCTTGTTATAGTAAAAGCCTGGTGCTATTTCCAAGATGGGGGTAAAAACAAGCCTCTTGTAATTTGTCAACTTTTCATCATTGTTTACTTCTGCGTGTTTATGTTTATTAAATGCCATTACAATGAGCTATGTTGTTGTTGTTGTGTATTTTTTTTCTTTGTTTTTTTTTTCCTTCTGTATTATGAATGACAAAGTGTCATATGGTGTTTGATTAAGTCCATGTTTTTAATTTGGACTCCTTTCCATGGTGTGTACCCAGAATAAACTCAATCAGGCTTTAGGTACGAATGCCCAGTCCTTGGAGATGGCCTTGCTTATTATCAATCAGGAGGTTAACAAATTGGAAGGGACAAAAAAGGTAACCTTAGCAACCTGTGAGATAACTTGCGGTTCCTGTTGACATCCCAACACTTTTTGTTTCTGTCACCAACTCCCTTTTTTTAAGTTTTGCAGGCTCTTTCTTTGCTGTCACGAGCCCTTGAGGCTGATCCCGCTTCAGAAACTCTCTGGATTGTTTATCTGCTTATTTACTACAGTCATATGAACTTTGTTGGGAAGGATGATGACATGTTCTCTTATGCGGTATGTAGCACATATGCCTGGTTATAATTATTCAGTGGAATCTCTGCATGTCAGGGACCATTCATTTAGTATGCATGCAATTGGTATGATGGAAATTTATGCTAGAAAGTAGAGGTTTCTGTGTATTGGGTTTTGTTGGTTAACCTCCCAGTGGGAGTTCATTCAGATACTAGCATCTATGTTCATGTGGGAACCTTTTGATTCTCTGAAGAAGTGCTCTTCGCTTCTTATGTATGCAAATAAACTTGTGCTTTCTACATACTCAAACAGCATTTCCCCATCTTTGGGATTTTTTTTTTCATTGTGTATCTCTCACACACTCACCTAGAATTTATGAATGTTAATCCATGTAAAATGTGTATGTGCTCAGTGCAAACACCAAAAACATACACGCACACACAGACATGCATCCTTGTTCCTCTAAAGAATTCAAATGAAATTCAAACCTTTTGCTTGGGAATACTTCTCCTCTTGGTCTTCAGGTCAAAAACAATGAAGGATCATATGAACTTTGGCTTATGTACATCAACAGTCGAAAACAACTTGATGATCGGTTGGCTGCATATGATGCTGCTCTTTCCACACTTTGCCGTGGTGCATCGTCCTTGGTAAAGGATGATATGCATACAAGTGCATGCATCCTAGACCTGTTTTTGCAGATGATGGATTGTTTGTGCATGTCTGGGAATGTTGAGAAAGCTATCCAAACAGTATATAGACTCTTACCTGCTACAACAAATTCTGATGGGCCTCATTCTCCGATGTTTACTGATATCCTCACATGCCTAACAATTTCTGACAAATGTGTATTATGGGTTTCTTGTATTTACTTGGTTATTTACAGGAAGCTGCCAGATGCTTTGCTGCAGCAGTTTGAACGTGAGAAAGATCTCCTTCCAGTTGAATGGCCTTCTGTTCATCTGGGAAATGATGAAAAGAAAAGGGTTGTGCAGTTGTTAGAAACGGTAATAAGTTGGTTGGACTCATACATGAATGTTGAATCATTTAAGAGTGAAGATGATATCAGATCAGCACAACTTTTTGGTCTCAACCACATTAGGTGCATGGTGGCACTTGATAGTTCTGAGTGCAGTCAAAATCTGTTGGAAAAGTACATAAAGTTGTACCCATCTTGCTTAGAACTTGTTCTAATATCAGCGCGACAGCGAGAAAACGATTCTGGTAATTTGGGTTTTATTGGGTTTGAAGAAGCACTTCGTAACTGGCCAAAAGAAGCCCCTGGAATTCAGTGTATCTGGAACCAGTATGTTCAACATGCACAACAGGAAGGAAATCCTGATTTTGTGAGAGAACTCATGACACGCTGGTATCACTTGGTCTGGAAAGTTGGGCACCCTGAAAGTGAAAATTTGAATGGTATAGATGGTGAGAACTCTTTTGTCTCTCTAGAGCTGTGTTCAAAACCAAAGCCTGGACTTTCAGCATCTAACACTACCCAGATGGATGTGATGTTTGGATATCTTAATCTCTCTCTATATAAGATTTTGCAAAATGATCATGTTGAGGCTCGCATTGCTATTGACCAGGCACTGAGGGCAGCTACCACCTTCGGTTTTAATCATTGTGTAAAGGAGCATGCCTTGTTCTTGCTTAATGATGAGATTCAAAAGGAGTGTCGCATTCCTATTAGTTCACAGCTGAAAAATCTGAATATATATTTGGATGCTGCCCAGTCTTTGTCAGTCTCCGAGCCTCTTTCCAGACATTTTATCAGCAAAATTGAGAAGTCAAGAGTCCAGCAACTTGTTAGAAGCATTTTAAGTCCAGTCTCATCTGATTCTTCTCTTGTAAACTCGGTTCTCGAAGTGTGGTATGGCCCTTCTCTTCTGCCCCAGACCTTAACTGACCCAAAGAGTCTAGTAGATTTTGTGGAAGCTATCTTGGGAATAGCACCATCCAACTACGAATTAGTGTTTTCTGTGTGCAAGATGTTAAAAAAGGGCAACAGCAGTATTAACATAACACCGAGTCTATTGTTTTGGGGAAGCTCAACCTTGGTCAATGCAATCTTTCATGCTGTTCCAATTCCACCAGAGTATATATGGGTAGAGGCTGCTGATATATTGGCAAATATTCCGGGCAGGGAGGCGATGCTTGAGAGGTTTTATAAGAAGGCTTTAACGGTATATCCATTCTCCCTCAAGTTGTGGCAATGTCATCACAATCGAAGTAAGATAAAAGGGGATGGGAAAACGGTCGTGGAAGCTGCAAGAGAAAGGGGTATTGAACTTAACTGAAGTCTTTTTTTGTTAAAGATTGTCTATAATGGTAGGATGGTAGATTTCACATTTGCCAGTTTATATATAGTTGAGATGATACCCGGTGATTTGGGAAAAGTTTTGGCAAAGGTAAATATTGAGCCGGTTCTGCTGTAACAACACAGGAGAAATGATGTGAATGTAGGAAACACAGAAGCATATATAGGACTTATATTATAGGAACAAAGATCAAAGTAGGTTTTCTTTTGTTGATAAATACTGAATAGGTAGAAGGGTGTCGCGTAGATGTAAACCCCTGTTTTTGTTGCTCCCTTTCGCTGTATTTGTTTTTTCATGTTGATTTTTTTTCACTTAGTCAAGCAAGTGTAATTACCCATAATTTTGTACTGGTTTTGAGTTTGAGTTAAAATCTTTTGTTCTTTTTCTTTACTCTTTCTTCCTCTTCTATTCCTTCAACTATGGATGTTTTCTTGATGACATAAAGTAACAGCCATGAAAATATGCCTGTAGTGTATATTTTGTGTTGCTTGAGTGGAATGCTGACCAGGTAGAGCAGGCAAGAAGATAACATCATTGTCATTTACATCATTAACTCATTATAAACATTGTAAAATAGAGGAGGAAAGGTCGATTTGTGTTTCGATTTTCTTGGTTCTTTAAAATTTGATACCAAAAAACAAACGACATTAAAAGAAGAATGCACCCATTTAGTTACTGGGAATTTGGAAGGGAAAGGCAAAAAAGTGAATCATTATTCAATAGCCACTCTTTCTTTCTTGACTTTTCTGAGTGTGGGGACAATTGTAGATAAGAAAGAATAAAGGTGTATCAAAGTCAAGTCCTCCTCATAGTTTCCCAATTGGCAGATCAAAAAAACTCTGCTTTTTGTTATTTACAAGCTTTACAGATCTGTGAATCCATTTTCAGTTTTAAGGTCTTTCTTTACAAATTTGAGGGAGTGGAGATGGCGGATGCTCTTCTTTCAGCCGTTGCCAGCACCATCTTGGACAACATCAGCTCGCTATTGCGTCAAGAGTTTGGAAACAGTTGAGGGTTGAAAACAGAGCTGGAGATGATGCACAACACCTTAACTACAATCCAAGCTGTGGTCCGCGATGCAGAAGAGAAGCAGTGGACGAGTGAGCCCATCAAGATTTGGCTCTTACAACTCAAAAATACTGCTTATGATCTGGAAGATATCCTTGATGACTTTGCAGCAAACTCTCTTAGAGGAAGCCTGGTAAGCACCTTAACTTGCCTTCCTAAACATGTTTTATTTCGCTCAAAGATGGCACATAAGTTGAAGAATGTAAGAGAGAAATTAGATCGCATTGCTGGGGACAGATCAAAGTTCCACTTGACAAACACCGTGGAAGAAAGAGAAGTTATTGATAGAGAAACTAGCTCTCTTGTTGCTGAATCAGAGGTGGTCGGGAGAGATAATGAGGTTGAGGAAGTAATCAATATGGTGATGAGTAATTCTGCAGTTCAGGACGGGGTTTCTGTTTATGCCATTTGTGGCATGGGAGGGCTGGGAAAGACCACACTTGCTCAACTGGTTTATAATAATGAGAGGGTAGAAAAGGCTTTTGATTTGAGAATTTGGGTCTGTGTATCTGATGATTTTTGACATCAAAAGATTAACCAAAGCCATTGTAGAGTCTATTGGAGGGGATTGCAACATACAACAACTTGATCCTCTACAGAGACACCTGCAAGAAAAACTAAGTGGGAAAAGGTTTTTGCTGGTATTGGATGATGTGTGGAACGAAGATCATGAGCAGTGGAAAAGATTGAAGGGGGCTTTTAAACATGGTGCCAAAGGAAGTATAGTTATGGTGACTACACGTGGTAAGAATGTTGCCCAAATGATGGCAACAGCTGCTAATTCCATACACCACTTGGGATGTTTGTCCGATGATGATTCTTGGTCCTTGTTCAAGCAGCGTGCATTTAGAATGGGAAAGAGTGAGGATTACCCACAACTGGAAGCACTTGGAAAGGAGATAGTGATGAAGTGTGGAGGGGTGCCCTTAGCAATAAACGCTTTGGGAAGTTTGATGAGCTCCAAGGAAAGAGAGAGTGAGTGGCTAGCCATCAAAGAAAGCAACATGTGGGATTTGGCAGATGAAGGCAGCAGAGTCTTTGAGGTCTTGAGATTGAGTTATAGGCATCTAAAACCGCACTTGAGACAATGTTTCGCATTTTGCTCACTGTTTCCCAAAGACTCCATTTTGGAAAGAGACCGTCTTATACAACTCTGGATGGCTAATGGCTTTGTTCCTTCTTCAAATGGGCGAGTGAATTTACGTGATGTGGGCTGCGAAATCTTCAATGAATTAGCTCGGAGGTCCTTTTTTCAGGAAATCAAAGAGGATTTGGAAGGAGATGTAACTTGTAAAATGCATGACCTCATCCATGATCTTGCGGAATCAATTTTGGGTTGCGAGTGTTGTGTGCTTGAACCAAGCCAGCAGGTTGAGTTGCCTGTGCCCAAAACAGTTCGTCACGTGTTTGCACGTGTTGATCCTCTAAAAGTGCACAACCTACACAATGTCAAATTCTTGCGGTCATTGATTCGTCGAGCAAAAGGAGACAGAGGGATTGTAGAGGAAGAGTTCTATTTGAAGATTGCAACAAAACAGAAGCACCTGAGGGCAATAGAAGTTAGTCTTCCGAGCAGTGGAATGAAATTCTCATTTAGCAATTTTAAGCAAATAAGGTATCTGAACTTCGCTGGTTCCCATATAAGGACGCTTCCTGAATCAATAAGCAGCCTCTGTAACCTGCAAACACTGAATCTGAGAGATTGTTATCATCTTTGCACATTACCCAAAGGTTTGAAGCATTTGAAAAGTCTTATATATTTGGACATCAGAGGCTGTTATTCACTTAAGTGTATGCCTGCTAGACTAGGGCAACTGTCATGCTTGCGGGTTCTTAGCAAATTCATTGTGGGAAAGGACCGTGGTTGTTATATAGATGAATTGAAAGATTTGTTCCTTGAGGGTGAACTATGCATCGAAGAACTTGATAATGTGAAAAGTTCAGTAGATTCTAGAAGTGCCAATCTGAATATGAAGCAAAATCTAAGATCATTAACGTTAGATTGGCAGCGGTACAGAGACGATAATAGTTACCTACATGAAAATGACGAAGATGTTCTTTCTGGTCTCCAGCCTCATTCAAGTTTGAAGAAGCTAGGCATAATAAATTACTATGGTCCAAGGTTTTCAAATTGGTTGATGGATGTACCCAACCTAGTTAAAATCTCCCTGGAGAACTGTATAAGATGTGAATGCCTTCCACCTCTTGGTAAATTAAGCTTCCTCAAGGTCCTTGTCATTTGTGGAATGGATGCTCTGAAGTCTATTGACAGTAGCTTCTATGGAGATGGCGAGACTTCATTCCCCTCATTGGAGAAGCTGGTTTTGTGGCGTATGCTTTGTTTGGAGGAATGGAGAATAGTTAATGATGGGAGAGAAACTTTCCCTCTCCTAACTTCATTAAGTATTAGTAATTGTCCTAAGCTAGTTGAAATACCACCAGTATTTGAATCTCTGAAAAGCCTAGAAATCAGTGGCGATTCCAGCATCTCCTCACTTGCTTCTGTGATGCATCTCACTTCTCTCACATCTCTCTATGTTAAAGATTTAAAGATTTTGCCAGAGGGACTATTGCAACATCACAAGCACCTTGAAAAGTTGTCATTATCAAGTTTCAGAAGGCTGAAGTCTCTATCTGATGTTGTAGACAACCTATCTGCCCTTAAGCGGTTGGAAATTGGTTGGTGCTATGAGCTTGAAAGTTTGCCAGCTGGACTAGAGAACCTCAGCTCTTTAGAGAGCTTGGAATTATTTGGGTGTGATAGCCTCGTCAGCCTTCCAGAAAATGGATTGCGTGGCTTATCTTCCCTTTCTGCTCTGTCTATTCAAAGTTGTGCGAAATTAGAGTCTTTATCTGAAGGGGTGAGATATCTGACTTCCCTCCGAGATTTAACCATCGTGAATTGTCGAGAGCTGAAGTCATTGCCTGAGAGTATCCAACATCTCACATTGCTTTCCTCTCTATGGATTGATAAATGTGAAAATATGATATCATTGCCTCAAGAGCTACAGAGTCTCACGGCTCTCAAACAACTGAGGATTGTAGACTGCCCAAATTTCATGAATTCTTGATCAATTGCCATGGCATCCAATGTCTCAGGCAAAAGACATGCTTCAATATCAATACTTCTTCTTCCCCACGAAACACAGTCATCGTCCCATCATATTTATTTGCTGACCCACTTCTTACCGCAATTGGCCTTCCCCACCCAAAATCATTACCATAAATGTTGAACCAAGGTGAACTACTTGTGCCCATAACGTTACTTCTCACTGTTGCCATTGTTATCAGCTTAGGACATTTTATCCATGACTCCAAGCCCCTTTTGAACTCTTCTTCAGTTTGTGCAGCAATCATCTTGTTCATTTCCATTGCAATTTCACCAACTTTTTTATCTTTAAGCTCCTTTGCCTTCATTGTTATGCCACCATTAATTTTGACTGCATTTCCAAAATATTGGTCTGCCAATTCTTGTAATCTTGGCCTAGCACCAATTATCATCAAGTAATTCATCTCTTCATCGGGCTCTAACTTTTTGTTACGGGCAACTGATCGCCAAATATGAGATAAGAGCGCTTGAAGAGAGGAGATCATTTTATTGGTCCCAACCTCAACATTGGCTTGTGCTTTGAGTTTTGCAATGCTTTGCTTTGTCTAAGACTGAGTTTAAAGCCACATCACTTTAGTTGTTTTTCAATTTTGATCAACTTACGGGGATTAATTAAGTTGTATCCAAGTGGTCAAAAATTACACATGTCAACTTAAAGTCCTGCTATTACAAATTAAAACAATATAAATTGCACTGCTGGTTGATAAATGCAGTACCTTGGCCTAAGCTTAGCCTTATAATCAGGATCAGGGCATGCTTCAAAATACCAATCATCCCTTAAATGCAGTACCTTGGCCTAAGTTGATTTTTGTTCACTTAGTCAAGTGTAATTACCCCTCATTTTGTACTGATTTTGCCTTGCCTTACTTTGAGTTAAAATCTTTCCTTCTTTTTCTTTACATTTTACTTGCTCTGTCTTCCTCTTCTATTTCTTCAACTATGGATCTTTTCTTAATGACATAAAACAACCATGAAATATGCCTTTATATTTGTGTTGCTTGAGTACTGGAATGCTGACCAGGTCGAGCAGGCAAGAAGGTAACATCATTAACTCATTATTATTAACATAATACTATAATAATAGAGGAGTAAAGGTGGATTTATATTTCTCTTCTTTTTTTTTTCTTTAAAATTTGATACCAAAAAATACTTCAGGTCTATAATCATTGGGATTTGGGACTAATGAACCAACTCCCTCTCTATACTTTTCCTATCAACAGTTAAACGAAAAAATGACCATTACAAAAGAATGGGGACACTTTTATCACTTTTGAAACAAATCAATTCAAGCTTTATATCAAAAAATATCAAATGATCACCTCCTCGCCTTAAGGTTTCAGCAATTTATGGATTTGATGTCCGATACCGGTAATCCGCATCATCCCACTTATCCTCGAGGCATAAATATCAAGCATAAAATCTCCTAAAAACATAACAAAATGACCATACAAATAGGGCATGATTTTTGTTTTATCAAAAACTGAGCCGGGTCGAAACATAACAACGCCACACACTCACGAGGCGAACCCCATGAGCATGTAAGGCTAACTATCAATCCAAAATAATTAAAAGTCTAAAATCTTTAAAATCTCTTAAACCAAAATTAATCTTACAATCCCAATAAGAAACCTTAAACAATAGCGGAAGCGGTTCAATAATATAAATAAATTTCAATGTCTAATTAATTAATCCTAGCGCACTCTCCCAAAAGCACCCCAATGCTCAATCGTCATCACTTGAAATATATTAACAACATAATGAGCTAAAGAGCCCAGTAAGTAACAAAACCTAACTATCCGGATCAAGCATTTAAAATCAATTTTCTCAAAAAAATCACAATATTTAGCAAAACAATATTTTATAATCAATTTCTCAATCACGATCAACAATAAAAACATTTCAATAGAGTTCTTATCAGGCTGCCACGATACACGATATCACGATACACAAGATTTCAACCGATCGGTAATAGATTCCGGAACCACCAACAGTTTAACCCCCTGAGGCACGGGTCCACTATGCAGCCATCAAAGTCCCCAAAAACCAATTTTCACAATCTCAAATCAATTTCACAATACCACGATTCCAAATCAATTTTACCTTTCATGCTTGACCCATTTTACGAAACCATTTCAATAGTTCAAAACAAATAAACATCAATCATTTTGAAAATAACCAGAAAGGTTCGGAAACTTACCTGATTAGCAAAGCAATCACAGCACAAAATCCACAGCAAGACAAACACAATCACAATCCTAACAATTTATAACTATTTGTTAGAAACAGAAATTATACACAATGATTATGCATGCTCAATCTACCCTTCAACCAATCCTAAACAACATTGGGGGACCGCTGAAAATTTCTTTTTAAAATATTTAGAAAACACACACATGGAATTTTCCACATTTAACTCACTTTTACTATTTAAAATAACCATTGAAAATAGATTTCGAAATTTCAAGAGAGTGGAACTCCATTTTAAAAACATACGAATAATACTGATATTATAATATAATTTTCACCAAAATTTCAGAACCTAACTCTTTAAGATCATATCACACTCTCTCAATCAATTTTCTAAAAAGAATAATTTATATAAAATAATTTGTAATCTGAAAAATCATATAAAAATTCCAGAAAATCATAAATATTTTGTTGAGCAAATCCTCCAAATTTCACTTCAAAAAGACCTAGGGGTGAACTACACTCTCCGATTCAATTTATGGCCGAGAGTGGGCATCACAAATTACTGTTCATCTTCTTCATGAACAAATCTGAAAATTCCAGATTCGTCCCATCGACCAGCCATCTTTGGAGCTTCGATTCTCTCTCCTCAAAACACATATGCAGGTATGGAAAGTACCATTAAACAGAGCTTACATCATACTACAATTACCCCATAAGCTTGGCCTCTAAAGGTCTCCGGTTTGCCGGATTCCGGCAAGGAAAGTAGGCCCACCGATCACAATTTTCAACTTAGGGTTCTTAACTTAATTTCATCATAACTTTTGATTTACCCAACCAAATTGAGTGATTCCAAGTTCTATGAACTCCTAATGATTAAAGGAATCTATTGATACCAATTTGGTGGCCGGAGGCTCGCCGGTCGGCGGCCGGTGGCCGGAATTCTCTCTCTTTCAACCCAAAACCCACCCTAATGCATGCTTACAAGGTGAAAACATTAAGAAGTTGTTAAAACTAACCTCTTAGCACGAAAATATGATGGAAAATTGATGAAATTAGTCTTCAAAACTCTCTGGCCGTTCTCCCTCTTCTCCCAATTTGTCTAACCTAGTTTTGAAAAGAAAGTGAATATATATGACTAACTATGCTAATTACTTAATGGGTTTTTAGCCCATAATTTAAGATGTATTTGGGCCCAAAATAACAAATAGAAAATCTTGGGTCGGGGTCTCACATCCTTCCGCCCTAAAAAGAAGTTTAGTCCTCTAAACTTTTACGTACCATTGGTTTCAAATAATTCAGGATACTTCTCCTTAATCTCCGATTCCAATTCCCAGGTAGCTTCTCTCTCCGAGTGGTTATGCCATTGCATTTTCACGTATGGAATGGTCCGCCTTCTCAAAACTTGCTCCTTACGATCAACTATCTTAATTGGTTGTTCATCGTAAGTCAAGTCTGCCCTAAGTGGTAAAGGTGCTAATTCAATCACATGGTTAGGATCAGGAGTAAACTTTCTCAACATCGACAAATGGAAAACATTATGCACACCGGACAATGATGGAGGCAAGGCTAGCCGGTAGGCTACTTCTCCAACTTCTCCAAAATCTCAAAAGGGCCAATAAACCTGGGGCTTAACTTCCCACGTACTCCAAATCTCATCACTCCCTTGGTTGGTGAAACTTTCAAGAATACATGATCTCCCACATCAAACTCCAATGTCCTTCGTCTAATATCTGCATAACTCTTTTGTCGACTCTGAGCAGTTCGGAGACGTTCTCTGATCAATTGAATCTTGTCAACTATTTGTTGGACAATTTCTGGGCCTAAAAGCTTTCTTTCACCTACCTCATCCCAACACACTGGCGATCTACACTTCCTCCCATACAAAGCTTCATATGGAGCCATCTGGATACTCGCCTGATAACTATTGTTATAAGCAAACTCCACTAAAGGTAAGTGGTCATCCCAAGCACCCTTCATATCAATGGCACATGCCCTCAACATGTCTTCGAGAATTTGGATGGTTCTCTCTGATTGCCCATCAGTTTGGGGATGAAACGCAGTGCTAAAGTTCAACTTCGTACCTAAGGCCTTATGAAGACTTCCCCAAAACTCAGCCACAAATCTCGAATCGCGATCAGAAACAATTGACACCGGCACTCCATGCAACCTAACAATCTCTCGAACATACAAAGCAGCTAACTTCTCCAATGAATAACCAACCTTCAAAGCTATGAAGTGAGCAGACTTCGTTAATCTATCAACAATTACCCATACTGACTCATGGCCTCGAGGTGATCTAGGTAACCCAGAAACAAAGTCCATTGTGATGTGCTCCCACTTCCATTCTGGTATTGGAAGCGGCTGTAACTGTCCAGCTGGCCTTTGATGCTCCACTTTCACCTGTTGGCATACAATACATTGTGCTAATTCACCAATCTCCCTCTTCATATTGTTCCACCAGTAAGTCTCCTTCAAATCCCTATACATCTTAGTCCCACCAGGATGCACGGTATATCCAGAATAATGTGCTTCATCCAAAACCACTTTCTTTATTTCTACATCATTAGGAACACATAACCTATCACCAAATCTCAAGGAACCATCATCATGGGTTCTAAAATCAGACGGAGCACCTGTTTCAATATTAGCTCGGACCTTCTGAAGTGCTGAATCAACCAATTGTGCCTCCTTAATCCTCTCAATTAACATAGGTTGAATTCTCAAACTAGCCAACATTCCTTCAATGCCATGTTTCCTAACTCCAATCTCCATCCTTCTCAAATCATCCAAAATGGACCTTTGAGAAGTAAGAAGAGCTGCAAGATTGCCATGATTCTTCCTACTCAATGCATCAGCCACAACATTTGCCTTTCCCGGATGATAACTTATGGTTAAATCATAGTCTTTCAACAATTCTAACCATCTTCGTTGCCTCATGTTAATCTCCTTCTGAGTGAAGATATACTTCAAACTTTTATGATCAGTGAAAATCTCACACTTCTCACCATACAAGTAATGCCTCCAGATTTTGAGAGCAAATACCACTGCTGCGAGCTCCAGGTCATGTGTAGGATAATTCCGCTCATAAGGTTTAAGCTGCCTTGAAGCATAAGCCACAACTTTCCCATTTTGCATCAAGACACAACCCAAACCTTTCTTCGAAGCATCACTATAGATAGTGAATCCTCCACTCCCATCAGGAACGGTTAAAACACTAGCTGAAGTGAGACGTTCCTTCAACTCCTTGAAACTTTTCTCACATTCCTTAGTCCACTCAAACTTAGCACCTTTTCTGGTCAATTTAGTCATCGGCATTGCAATACTAGAAAATCCCTCCACAAACCTCCGATAGTAACCAGCCAACCCAAGGAAGCTTCTAACTTCAGTAGCATTAGTAGGTCGACTCCATTCTACGATTGCCTTCACCTTTTCAGGATCTACTGAGATTCCATCTTTAGACACTACATGTCCAAGAAATGCCACACTATCCAACCAGAACTCACACTTCTTAAACTTAGCATACAACTTCTTTTCTCTGAGAATTTGCAATACTAACCTCAAATGCTCTCCATGCTCCTCCATACTCTTAGAGTACACCAAGATATCATCTATAAAGACCACTACAAACTTATCCAGATAATCCTTAAACACCCTATTCATCAAATCCATGAAAGCAGCCGGTGCATTAGTTAAACCAAATGGCATAACAAGAAACTCGTAATGCCCATATCTGGTTCGAAAAGCTGACTTAGGGACATCCTCCACCTTAATCTTCAATTGGTGATAGCCAGACCTAAGATCAATCTTAGAGAAAACTTGGGCTCCCTTTAATTGATCGAAAAGGTCATCAATATGCGGTAAAGGATACCGATTACGCACCGTTACCTTATTCAACTCTCGATAGTCAATGCAAAGTCTCATGCTACCATCATTCTTTTTCACAAACAAAACAGGAGCACCCCACGGAGAAACACTTGGTCGGATGAAACCATTATCCAACAACTCTTGCAACTGCTCCTTCAGTTCCTTTAACTCAGTTGGAGCCATTCTATAAGGAGTTTTAGAAATAGGTGTAGTGCCTGGAATTAAATCAATAGAAAACTCCACTTCTCTATCTGGTGGAAGACCATGCAAGTCCTCAGGAAAGACATCAGAAAAGTCTTGTACAATAGGAATACTATTTAAACTAGGCAATTCACCATCCAGGTTGTTTTGGACAGAAACAAGAAAACCTAAACATCCACTTTTCAACAAACGTCTAGCTTGTAGCATAGAAACAATTCTAGGAGGAGATTTAGCAGGGCTACCAACAAAACTAAATTCTTCAAAATCAGGGATGCGAAAGTCTATCCTTTTCCTATGGCAATCCAAAATAGCATAATATTTGTCTAACCAACCCATTCCAAGAATCACATCAAATCCATGCATATCTAAAACTACCAAATCAGCAGGTAAACTCACACCCTCAATAACAACAATGCAAGACTTGCATACTTGATTGACAAGTACATCACCTCCAGTAGGAGTATCAATAACAAATTCAAAGTCCAAGGGTTCTACTATCACACCAAGTTTCTCAACAAAAGCAGGGGATACAAACAAATGCGAAGCACCAGTATCAAACAATGTAAGAGCATAAACTGAGGAAACAAGAACCATACCAGTCACCACGGTATTAGATGCCTGAGCATCTTGCTGAGTAAGAGAATACACCCTTCCTTGAACCTTAGGCTTCTGGTTCCCATTCTTAGCAGCTGCTGGAGTAGAAGTCTGGCCCACACTAGCGCCCTTCTTAGGCTGAGGACACTCAAATGACTTATGCCCTTTCTGTCCACAATTATAGCAAAACCCAATAGTTGGTCTTGCACGAGAACAAGAAGCAGCCCTATGTCCCATCTCGCCACAAATCAGACAAGCTCCAGATAACCAACGACAATCCTTAGGGTCATGATTCCCATGACACCTCCAACAATTGCCTCCACTACTCTGCTGAACCCTGTTATTTGTTTGCACAGTTTGCTGCTTCTTACCCCCACCTCCAACATTATGTCCACGGAAGTTAGAATTTCCAGTCCAAGGCCTTTTCTTATTTTCTGAGGTTGCAATCAGCTCATGACCTTCCTCCAACAACTTTGCCTTATTAACCACATCAGAGTATGTAGTCAACTCGAAAGATTTCACCTCATGCTGAAGTCTGGGATTTAGCCTAAACAGGAACCTTTGAGCCTTCGCCACATCATCATTCTTAAAGGAGTCAGGAGCAAACCTCATCAGTCGACTAAACTCCATCTCATACCCAGAAACAGTTCTACTACCCTGCTTGAGTGAATAAAATTCCCCTTGCATCTGAAGTCTCACACTATTAGGGAAATACTTCTTGTAGTACTCCCTTTTGAACACATCCCACAAAATTGGTTTCTCCAAAAGGTTTTCAACAGATTGCCACCAATCACTGGCAACTCCCTTCAACTGATACGATGCAAAAGGAATCTTCTGCTCATCAGATACTGCCTGAGCCGCAAAGGCCTTCTCAATCTCCTTGATCCACTTCTCAGCATCTAATGGATCAATCGAGCTACCTTTAAAGGGTGGAGCGAGCTTGACAAAATCCGTCAAACCACTTCTATACCCAGCACGATTCTCCTGGAACCTCTGTTGCCTATCCACAACCCCAACCAATTGCTGCATCAAGCTTATCACATCTGGCTGATTATTGTCAGCGTTACCCCTTCGGTTTGTCCAAGTCCTCAAGGGTTCATTCTCAGACCTAGAATCCCCAGACTCAGAACTTTCTGTAACGTCGCTAGAACGACCAGTTGCTGCGACATTCTTTTTCTTAGGCGGCATACTACAATACATCACAGAATTTACAAGCAATTCAATTATCAATTAAGCAGAATATCACAAACATAAAGATGCAAATGAACTCCTATTCTACCCATTCCTCACTCGTCACGAAATTCGTCCCTAGTAAGTCGCAACCTAAGCTCTGATACCACTAAATTGTCACGCCCCGTACCCGCAGGCTCGAAACATAACAACGCCACACACTCACGAGGCGAACCCCATGAGCATGTAAGGCTAACTATCAATCCAAAATAATTAAAAGTCTAAAATCTTTAAAATCTCTTAAACCAAAATTAATCTTACAATCCCAATAAGAAACCTTAAACAATAGCGGAAGCGGTTCAATAATATAAATAAATTTCAATGTCTAATTAATTAATCCTAGCGCACTCTCCCAAATGCACCCCAATGCTCAATCGTCATCACCTGAAATATATTAACAACATAATGAGCTAAAGAGCCCAGTAAGTAACAAAACCTAACTAGCCGGATCAAGCATTTAAAATCAATTTTCTCAAAAAAATCACAATATTTAGCAAAACAATATTTTATAATCAATTTCTCAATCACGATCAACAATAAAAACATTTCAATAGAGTTCTTATCAGGCTGCCACGATACACGATATCACGATACACAATATTTCAACCGATCGGTAATAGATTCCGGAACCACCAACAGTTTAACCCCCTGAGGCACGGGTCCACTATGCAGCCATCAAAGTCCCCAAAAACCAATTTTCACAATCTCAAATCAATTTCACAATACCACGATTCCAAATCAATTTTACCTTTCATGCTTGACCCATTTTACGAAACCATTTCAATAGTTCAAAACAAATAAACATCAATCATTTTGAAAATAACCAGAAAGGTTCGGAAACTTACCTGATTAGCAAAGCAATCACAGCACAAAATCCACAGTAAGACAAACACAATCACAATTCTAACAATTTATAACTATTTGTTAGAAACAGAAATTATACACAATGATTATGCATGCTCAATCTACCCTTCAACCAATCCCAAACAACATTGGGGGACCGCTGAAAATTCCTTTTCAAAATATTTAGAAAAACACACACATGGAATTTTCCACATTTAACTCACTTTTACTATTTAAAATAACCATTGAAAATAGATTTCGAAATTTCAAGAGAGTGGAACTCCATTTTAAAAACATAAGAATAATACTGATATTATAATATAATTTTCACCAAAATTTCAGAACTTAACTCTTTAAGATCATGTCACACTCTCAATCAATTTTCTAAAAAGAATAATTTATATAAAATAATTTGTAATCTGAAAAATCATATAAAAATTCTAGAAAATCATAAATATTTTGTTGAGAAAATTCCCCAAATTTCACTTCAAAAAGACCTAGGGGTGAACTACACTCTCCGATTTAATTTATGGCCGAGAGTGGGCATCACAAATTACTGTTCATCTTCTTCATGAACAAATCTGAAAATTCCAGATTCGTCCCATCGACCAGCCATCTTTGGAGCTTCTATTCTCTCTCCTCAAAACACATATGCAGGTATGGAAAGTACCATTAAACAGAGCTTACATCATACTACAATTACCCCATAAGCTTGGCCTCTAAAGGTCTCCGGTTTGCCGGATTCCAGCAAGGAAAGTAGGCCCACCGATCACAATTTTCAACTTAGGGTTCTTAACTTAATTTCATCATAACTTTTGATTTACCCAACCAAATTGAGTGATTCCAAGTTCTATGAACTCCTAATGATTAAAGGAATCTATTGATACCAATTTGGTGGCCGGAGGCTCGCCGGTTGGCGGCCGGTGGCCGGAATTCTCTCTCTTTCAACCCAAAACCCACCCTAATGCATGCTTACAAGGTGAAAACATTAAGAAGTTGTTAAAACTAACCTCTTAGCACGAAAATATGATGGAAAATTGATGAAATTAGTCTTCAAAACTCTCTGGCCGTGCTCCCTCTTCTCCCAATTTGTCTAACCCTAGTTTTGAAAAGAAAGTGAATATATATATGACTAACTATGCTAATTACTTAATGAGTTTTTAGCCCATAATTTAAGATGTATTTGGGCCCAAAATAACATATAGAAAATCTTGGGTCGGGGTCTCACAACTAGAAAACCTCAGCTCTTTAGAGAGATTAGAGTTAATGGACTGTAATAGCATAGTCAGCCTTCCAGAAAATGGATTGCATGGCTTATCTTCCCTTTCTAGTCTGTTAATTTATTCTTGTAAGAAATTAGAATATTTATCTGATGGGTTGAGATATCTGACTTCTCTCCAACATTTATACATCAGTCATTGTCGAGAACTGAAGTCATTGCCTGAAAGTATCCAACATCTCACATCACTTTCCTCTATGGAGATTTACAATTGTGAGAATCTGATGTCATTGCCTCGAGGGCTACAAAGTCTCATGGCTCTCAAACAACTGACCATTAAAGATTGCCCATATCTGGAGAGGAGGTGCAAGGCAGAGAGAGGAGAGGATTGGCCCTTCATTGCCCACATTCCTACTTTAGAAATCATCAGGGGACGGAGAAGATCGAGCAATGTGTTAACAAGGTAACTCTTTAGTTTTTACTTGTATTTATTTATTTTTCTTCATCTATTCTAATAATAAGTCAAATAAAAAGTTACGTAAATTATACAGTAATACCATATTTATTGATATATTTACAATTTTATGGCAACCCAAACACCAAAATATTCCCAAATTATTATTACTATTGTTTTTTTTTTTTAAAAATCTTGTTTCAATATTCTGAGTCCAATTCTAAATAAAATTTCAGGGCTGGTGATTGGGCAAAGGGTTCTTTTGAAATCTTTGTTCCAAATTCCAATGTATTGTGAAGCAAAGGTGAAAGATGGTGATGGAGATATCAAAGCTGTACTTCAACTCATCAGGGCTGCTTGATCTTTAATTAATTCTTGAACATAATTTTCCTGGGGAGAGTACTGCTGCTTTTCATTTTGCAGTATTATTTATGATGATTCTAATAATAATTGAAAGCAAACTAATTAATTTCATTTCGTTCTTAAATTTCAAAAATGAGTATATGGTAGTTTGATTTGTGCTGAATTTGTAATGCCATGTACAACAGATTCCTTGAATCCGAATTTCTGTATGTTGAATCTTTGTCTCATGAATTCCAGTTTATCTTTATTGCCAAAAAAAAAAAAAAGAATTCCAGTTTATTTTTCTTTTCATTGCACAGAAAAAAAAACTTACAAAATACAAAGAATATATATAATCAACCCAGTGAGGACCACATGGTCATAACTGGAACTTTGTTTACTAGGAGGAAGAAAGAAAATATACTAGTTTTTTATCCCCACTAATTTTTCGCTTACCAAATACTACAAGAACAAGAATATAGTTTTGACTTTTGCGTTAGGAAGCGGCTTATTAAACTTCATTTTGCCTTAATTCACAACTTTTCGAGGTTTTAGTTTGAAATTTCACTTCAGATGATGAATTGTACATAATTGTTATGTCAGCAGTATACATCTCGTAGCTAAGAGATTTTTTTTTTAAATGAAATACTCTCGTCTCTTTCTTTCTCTCATCTCATAGCTTTTTATCACCATTTCACTATCTGGCCTAACTGCATTAATTGCATTCATCATAATAATTAATAAACAAGAAAATTTTAAATTGTTATTGTCACGTCCCGAGACCGGAACATGGCAGACGGCCATATTACCCTGTAACAATGTAGACCGAACCAATACACTGCCACAAGATAATACGAAGCCTTAATTTTATTACAAACTTAGATTTCCAAATAAGGATCATAATTCCGTATATATTGTCCACATCTTTATACAACTTAAGTCTCAAAGTTTCCATATAATTAAACTGATACATTTGACATTGTCTATTCGTCAACTCAACTATAAAAGGCTCCTTGAAGTGATCTAGTAGACTAGTAGCTCCCAAGTTTTCCCCAATCTCATATCTAAGCATCCGTAGACAAATCAAAATAAGTCTGGGTGAGCAACACATGCTCAGTAAGTCTCCCCATACACCCTCCTTCGGATCAAGTATAATTTACGATAAATCATACATATATAGATATACCATTCCATCATGTCATTTCAAATAATATAAAACAAGTATAAGTTGATAAAGCATTTTTTTGAATCCATAAAATAACCATAAATTCAACAATCATTTTCATAGTCATGCTTTCAAACAATTATAGGATGGTGTCATAAAATCATCTAAAATTGTGTATATCCACAATCATTATAAACCAACTAACTATCAACTCATGAAATCATTAAATCATCAAATCATGAAATATACATCCATTCCTAGGGATGGCAGCGGGTCGGATATCTGCCTAAATCTCACTATCCGAATCCGTATCCGTTTAAAATTAGTGATATCTGTATCCGCTAAATATCCGCCTATTTTTTAAAACTGGTATCCAAATCCGCTCCGCAACCGCATGCTATTATCCGTATCCGCTCCGTTTAATCCGTTTAATAGCAAATATCCAATTAAAACTCAAATCCGAATCCAACTAAGCATTATAAGAACTTACAGATAACATATTTTTGTCTAAATTCACTTAGACATAATTTAATCCCTAAAAACACACTAACAATATAAAGATAAACAAATAAAGTTCACAAATCATAAAAGTTTAAACTGTTCTAATCCAATTAAAATAACTCAGCACTGATGACATAACAAAAACAGAAACTTCATTCTTCAATTTGATTCACCCACATCCTCTTCAGTAATGCACAAACAATAAGAACTAGCATCTAAATTTGGAGGGGACCCTATACATAAAGAAAAAGTTGTTAGTATCTAATTATATATATGATACTTCACTTGAAAAAAATATTAATGTGCACATATTTTTTACCTTCATTTTCATTTGAATTCCATAACCAATTTTGCGAACACATCAACGCCTCCAAAGTGTTGGGATGAAGCCTACTTCGATGGGGACTAACCACTCTCCCACTAGTACTAAAAGCGGACTCAGATGCAACAGTGGAAACCGGAATTGCAAGAATATCCTTAGCAATCTTTTGCAAAGTAGGATACCTTATACCCAATGTCTTCCACCAATTAAGAATATCAAAATCTTGACTCCATGGCAAAGTAGCTTCTTCAAGATAATGATCCAACTCAGAATTGACAGTGCTCGAATTAGTAGAAGACTCATTAAGAAAAGCAACCAACTTGCTAAAATCTTCTTGTTGAGAAGTTGGGACATTTGAAACGGTCACTTTTGATGATGATGATGATGATGTGCGACTATGTCTTGAGTTACTTTGATAGTCATGGAGCAATTCATAGCAAGTTTTCTTCAATTTATCAATTTCAGATTGTGCATTACACCATATATGCCAGGATAATAATACTCCACAACTTTCAACTTGTACCTAGGATCTAACAGAACTGCCACATCCAAACAGTGCTAATAGTACTCCAATACTTTTCAAACTTCTCAAACATTTTAGTTGCCATTGATTTAATGAACAAATCATCATCATTGCACCATTTCACCAATGAGGTTCTTAGCAAACCTATTTGAACAAAGAAACAATTTGATGTTGGATAGTTCCTACCCGAAAACAGCTTAGTTGCATTATAAAACACTTCCAACTTTTCAGCAATAATTTCAGCCATGGACCAATCATAATCAGAGGGCAAGTGAGAGTAGTTTTTGTCCCTAAGTTGCAACCTAGGAAAGACATCTTTGTAAAGAATGGTTGTTTTCAACATTAAAAACGTTGAGTTCCAACATGTTTTGCAATCAAGACATAATTTTCTAGAAAATGGAATTTTCATTTGACGAGCCATATCTTCAAATTTCTCTACTCTAGATGGAGATGCTGACCAATATGCAACACTACTACGTATCCTTTCAATTGAATTTTCAATAATGGACAGCCCATCTTTCACAACTAAATTCAATATATGCGCACAACATCTCATATGAACAAGTTTTCCTTCAAGCAAAAGTGATGATTTCAATTTTCAACTATGAGAGAAATCATACCATCATTAGAATAGCAATTGTCCACGGTGATAGTGGAAACTTTAGTCTCTATGTTCCAACTTGTCAATGCATCCATTAAATTTGAAGCAAGGACATCCATTGTGTGAGGTGTTGGCATATAAATGAAACTGCAAAACAGTAAATAAGAGAACAATTACATCATATAAAGCTATTTGATTGTCATTAATAGGAAATTTTAAAAATTAAATAAAAATAATTTACCTTAAGACACGGCTTTGCAGCACCCAAAGCTCATCAATGTAGTGGGCGGTGATAGACATGTAGCCTTTCTTCTGATTTGAAGTCCACAAATCTGTAGTAATTGCAATGCGACTTTTCAACTTGTCAAAGACAATTTGCATCCTTTCCTTCTCCGAGCCATAAATTCTAAGGACATCATCTTTAATGGTATTGCGCGAGACCATCTTGAAAAGTGGTTGAAGGCTACTAACAAACTTCCTAAATCCAATGTGATCAACCATTGATAGTGGATACTCATGCATGATAATAGAACTGGCCAACTCTTTTCTTGAAACCTCTTGATCAAAGGTGAAATTTCCAAACCTCACCTTCCCGTCATTGTTAGTAGTCAAAGAAAGTTGTTTTTGCTTCTTTAAGCATTCAACTATATCTTGACTATTCTCTTTAGGACATGAAGCCAAGTGATTCCTCATTGAAGTTGTTCCACTCCTACCACCAGCTTTAAGTTCATGTTTGCAATAATTACATGAAGACCTATTTTCCCCACCACCAATCTGTGTAAAATGTTCCCAAACTGAAGAAGTTAAATTGCGTGAACGCTTACTTGATGGGGCAACTGGTGGTTTAGACATGGATGGATCGGAGGGTGGTGGAACCGATTCTGCAGCCCCTTCATTTACACAATTGACAACTTCATTAACGTTAGGTGAATTTGCAGAATAGTTGGCTGAAGATGGAATTGCATCATTTGAATAACCTTCCATGTTAAAGAACTTGTCAAGGAAAAAAAACCCAAATATGAATTTCTTGGCAAGTGCCCAAAATCTTGATTGAAATGACTTGGCAAATACTACCAAATATGAATTTCTTATCTCTAGCTTTCAACAGCCAAACCAAAGCCTGATTTGTTGAATTGGTTCCATTCTTAAAGAGATTTTAATCTAATCGTTTTTCAAATTAATTTTCCATCAATTTGAAGATATCCTGAAATTTTTCCATAAAAGTTCTTAAATTTTGATGAAAGCAGCACATAATAATTCATAATAACCTGGAAAAAAATAGACATATGGTACGTTAACGTTTTTGGGCAATTTTAGGGAAAAATTTTCAGAATCTAAACAAGATTGAAATATTATTTCATCGGCTAGTGATTGTAGCATTGGCCGTTTTTAATGAGCATAAAAAAAGGACAGTGAAATATAATTTCATCATAATAATTCACAGAATTTTCCCAAAAGAAAGAAGGAATGAAACGAAAAGGAAAGGAAAGGAACAGGGAATTCACAGAATTCTCCCAAAAGAAAAGGAAGGAAGAAGAATTTGTTTAGGACAAAGTCAGACCACAAGAACAAGGAATGAAATCTGCAAAAGTAAGCAGCTTGGTTTCGTTTGAAAAGGAAAACGTTTAAAAACATTTCCATGGAAGATAATGGAAAGAGGGAAGAGTGAACTTACTTCTTTGATTCTTCGAAACTTCTATCTGGAGTCCAGACTCTGAGATAGCTACAAACGGGATGAGATCCAAGCGAATAAAGAAGATAAAGAAGCAGTCAAATGGGTTTCCAAGTTTTCAAAACCATTTTCTTCGAACTAACATGCTTGAAGATGATGAATGGGTTTTGTTTAAGAGAAGAAGAAGAAGGAGGAATGGAGGATGTGAGAGGCAGAGAGGGTGAGGTGAGCGGCGGGATATGGTTTTCACTTTTCAATTGCGATGTGAGACAGATAATGAGGGTTGAGTTAGATTAGAGAGTATTTGTTGATTTTGTTTTTTTAATTTTACGGCAAAAAACAAAGATCATATAAATATTAGATTACATTATATCAAATGTATCAGTTAGTTTAAATGGTTAGTGACAACTAGCAATATTTTTTATATTTTCAAAGTGCCTAGGTTCGAGCTTCACTACTAACATATATATCTTAATTTTATTAATTATATTAAATTTGAATGGATTGGATATTTGGATATTTGGATTTGGGATTGGGCCTCAATACCTAATAAATATTTGGGCCGAGGGATATCAAACGGTTTTTTTGGCGGATACGGATCGGATATCCGCTCTATAAGAGCGGATATCCGAGGGGTACTATCCGCATCCGCTCCGAATCCGCGCAGATAGTGGTTTTACTATCCAAATCCGCATCGTATCCATATATCACTATCCAAATCCACCTTGAACAGATTCGGACGGATCGAATATCCGCCAACTATCCGCTCGCTGCCATCCCTACCATTCCAAAATCATGGAATCTTTTCATTAGGCTATGGTCACTACTACAACCCGTGACGTGGCCGATATCGACAATTGCTAACTACTATAACCCATTAGCAGGGCTGCCCTCCAGTTATTATCACAACCCACTGGATATGGTCTTCCAGTTATTATCTCAACCCACTGGGCAGGGTCTTCCAGTTGCTATCACAACCCACTGGGCAAGGTCAGGGTCTTCCAGTTACTATCACAACCCACTGGGCAGGGTCTTCTAGTTATCATCTCAACCCACTGTGCAGGGTCTTCCAGTTATTATCACAACCCACTGGGCAGGGTCTTCCAGTTATTTTCACAACCCACTGGGCAAGGTCTTCCAGTTATTATCACAAATCACAACCCACTGGGCAGGGTCTTCTAGTTATTTTCACAACCCACTGGGCAGGGTCTTCCAGTTATTATCACAACCCACTGGGCAGGATCTTCCAGTTATTATAACCGACTGGGCAGGGCCGATAAAACAAGTTCTCTGTCGATCATCCCCGAAGGGATCAAAACATAGCCTCAAAACCATTTCCTCTCAACACAGTATATCATTTCCAAATCATTTCATAAATACCAATAGTAAACCATCTTTCCAAATTGAGATCCATCACATATTATAAAACACGCAAAAGCATAAAAGGGATCTCACATATATCATTTAAAAGCATAAAAGCCTTTTCTCAAACCATATCAAGTCACAAATCATATTTCATCATATATAAGCAACACCAAATATCATATATAGGAAAATAGATTATCAAACATTTAATTCATTTTTGAAACATACATACATACATATATACACTTTTCAAAACAAGGCAGGGGAATGTGTGAGGTTTGACTTACCTATCTCCAGATTAATCCCATCTTCCCCCAGAGACATAATCAGACGCCTTGAAAAGAACAACTTTATAATTGGTACCCACGTGAAGTTTGATGGATATTTGGGTGATAATAATCTCCTTTTAACTTCAATTTCTCTTTCGTTCCCTTTTTCCTTTTTGTTTCATCATTCGTTTTGTTTTGTTTTTTTTTTTTCTTTTGCTTTAGTTGCTGCCGCCAGCAGCTTTCCCAAATTAGTCGTAAAGACAATGCCCATCCTTGGGCTTTCCAAAATTATATATTTATATCTTCTAAAAATTGCAACTGGGTCCTTGTATATTCTATAATCCTAATTTGACCCCAAAATCTTATAATATTTTTCAATTAAGTACTAGTCTCATTTATAAAGCCTATCCAATATTATATTAATGAACTTAAATTATATCGCGGTATTACGGTTATTATTATTATATATTATTAATATTAATATTAATGCTTTGTAAGAATAATGGATAATGTAATATTGTGACATGTGTTATGGAATTATGGACTTCACACCACACTATGCTCAACTATATTAAGCTCATTTGAGTTTAAGAGAGAATTAAGGAAGATTATAAGGAGATTACCTGGAAGGTTCCCTGGAGCATCATCCACCGTTAGATATTACTTTACTTGTAAGTCAAGCAGATTAGCATTAAATGTAAGGGGATTTACTCCACTATAGGGAGTCCCTAAGCTATTTTACATACAACACACATATCAGATTTCTGTATTCTCTACTCTCTAAAATAATAGAAATTCTCTCAGTCTCTCTATTGTTTTTGGTATTCTTCATTAATTTTATAACATGCCATTTTTTAGTCGTGGAAGTCATATACACAGTTGGGGGACCGAAATTGGGAATGGCCTAACTTGTAAGTCTGACATACGCACCAAAATTTGGGGACCAAATTGGGAATGGCCAAGTCATACAAGGCCTTCTAAGTTAATCTTATTATTACTACCATATACTCATTTTTGAAATTAGATTGGGGAAACTTGGGAGCTACTAGATCATATCGAGGAGGCTTTTTGTATAGTTAAGTTGATATATAGACAAGTCGTAAAAAGTATTATATGCTAGAAAATGTATTTTTATGATGGTCATTTGGAGATTTAAGTTTGAGATAAGATTTAGGCTTCATATTGTCTTGTGACATTGTATGTGTTAAATTTACAGTGTTGCAAGGTAATACGGCCGTCTACGATGTTCCGGTCTCGGGGTGTGACATAACCAAACCTCAGTGTCATTAAACGGTATTGGATCCAAATCCCATACAAAGAGGGTGGGCAGCCAATTAAAAAATCAACCTTCACAAATGGAGAGTAAGGTTTTAGCAATGCAAGAAGTACTTGGCAAAGTTTCTTTTGACAATTCTTTTGACAAAGAACACAACATATCAAGAAGTGACAACTACCCAGGAGTTTCAACCAGTTTAGGAGGGCTAACTAGCATATCAAGCTCAAGCACCAAGTCAATAACCATTCTTGGTAAGCTCAAAAATCCACTCACAAAGAACTCAGATGAGGTTGTCGAGAAGTCTACATTTACTTTTAGAACAAATAGCATGGTGAGCAATCTCACTTCAAATCAAACCCAAAGTTGCGGCAAGAGTTATTCGGCAAATGAAAAGAGTAGGAAAATTTGTCTCTTTAAAAACAAGAAAGACAGTTGCAAAAGAGATTTCTACCTAGCAAAAGAAACTTGTTGTTAGGAAGAAGAGTCCAAAAGGAAAGAACAAAAATCAAGTCCAAACGCCTAGTATTCAGCTCGGGAAAAGAAATGCAAGTTGCAATTTGGGTTCAACTTTTGCTTTAAGGTTCCCAGAAAATAAGAGAGTTAGGCTTGAAAGGCAATAAAAGCACATGAGGATTGGGAAGGACTTCTTCTGAGTTAGAGTTTAAGGTAAAGGGCTTATGGATTTGGATTGAAGGATTGAAGGAGTCTATGATTGCTTTAAGCGCTGGCAGCAGGTTTTCATGGTTCCAAGCACAAGTATCCTTTCTTCTAGGCAATTTTTTTTTCTTCTGCTTTCATGACTTATGCTCCTGATGCTTCTGTTGTCATTTGCTTATCTTTATCTGTGCTTTGTACTAACCTTTTCATTAATAAGATTATTTGCTTCGAGGTACCCAAGAAAAACAAATTCATAGATTCCAAAATGAGAATTGAACAAATGTTTATCACACAATCTTTACAAAAATTGAAATCCAAATCCTTTATTTCAAATTTAACTTCCCAAATACTACCATAATGAAAAGAAAAATCAATAGCAAGCATTCAACATAGAAACAATAAAACAACATGATACATGTAAGTTTTGCACACTAGCTACGTACAAGTCTATGACCCCAGCATTTATACGCAATGCCAATGGATCGTAAAGTTGCATCCAGATTCTTTACATTCAAGGGTCTGTCGATAGCAAAGTTTACGACATATATAACATCGAGGACAATTCCAAATGTTGTCAACAAAAGTGAGGGTGTGTGGATGCAAAAACGAAAAGTTGCATGCTCCGCCAAGCTTGATGAATGGGAGTGGCCCAAGAGCACATTCTTTATGTAGAGAATTATCACAATGTGCACAGTAGTAAAACCAGGGCTTTGAATCTCTTTCTTCCTCACAAAAATCACAGTATCTTTGACTAGGATCAGAATCATCATTATAAGTTAGAGTGAGAGGATGTTTGTCATACTTGTACCAAGTTGTGGGTGGTAGTACCAGAACACTCATATCTATGGCAAAATCACATCGCTTCGTACGTCTGTATGCAAGCGTTTTCTGCTCCCTATGAAGCCCTTCATAATTGTGGGAGAGAAACAGAGAGTGTTCATGACTTGGATGCCTTAGGGTGTCAGGCATTAAACTGCACTGAACATCAATCTTAAAACCACCACATTCTCGTTGCTCGCACCTGTAGCTAAATCCATCTCGTTCCCTATGACAAGCAAAACACGGTAACATGCCACTTTGTGTGAGTTTTAGCAAGTGCTTATGAGTTGGGTGTCCCTTTTCTCTAGGCAACTCAGCACATATTTTATGGAGATAAAATTTGCATTGCTGACAACTATAAAAAGGAGTTGAGATGGGCAACATACACCCATCGCAAGTACTACCCTCCTCGATCTCACCCGCAAAAGTGAGAATTAAGTTATGGTGATGGAAGGCGTGTTTGATCTCTGTTGCCATTACATCTTCACCCACTCTTACTTCACTAATAACATCAGTGATCATATTCATAGATTCGTTACCTAATTCTTTCCACATCTCAATATCGTCTTCAAGCAAAACAGTTCCATCCCAAATGTCTGTATCGGTGGCACAATTCATGTGAGCAATGTAATTGCAATCAGAAGCACAACAACAATAACATCCATACCTGGCATCCACATTTTCATGACAAATTCTGCAATCTAACTCCTCAACTTGATCTTGTTGAACAGAGTAAACATGAGAAATGGGATGTGGATGTCGTGCTATTCTGATGGCCTTTGGCATCGAAATGCAATCCTTGTGAAGGATGAGGTCGCCTGTCGTGGAGATATAAGGAGTGCGATCTCCATCATCGCCACAGAAATCACATATAAATGAGATCCGACATGATACAAGAGTCCAGGGTTTGTCATCACCCGCGGCTATAATTGTTGAAGGTGCAGAAACATCTTCAGGAGTAAGCTCGACGTCGCAGAAAGAACAACAATAAACAAACCCATCCCATTTTATTTTGCACAAAGAGCAATAACATTCCTCTTCCTCTTCCTCTTCACGAGCAGTTGGATTTCGCCAGTTGAGGTAAAGAGGATGTGCACGGTCATAAGGGTGATTAATCTGGACGGGTAGCTCACCACATTTCTTGTGAAGGTAAAACTCGAGACAATCTAAACATTTGTAAATCGGACCAGACAAGGGCTGCTTACATCCTCTGCAATCGTAGTCTATTTCATCGTTGTGGTTTTCAATGAAGATCACTGGATGATCGTGCAAACGATTGGGAAAGTTTTCAGCACAGGAGAAGTGAAGCAAAGCACAATTAACATGCATATTGATTTTACAAGAAGCACAATGGTAAACAAATCCGGAAAACTGACGCCTCCCACAAAAGTAACACTGGTATTCAGACCAATGAGGTTTTGGCAGGAAACTTAGAGGGTGTTTGGGGTGCAATGGATGATACATCTGAGGAGCTAACTCTAATTCCGCACATCTCTTGTGAAGATAAAACTCGTCACAATCTAAACAATTGTAAATCGGACCAGACAAGGGCCGCTTACATCCCCCGCAATCACCCTCTATTTCATTGTTGTGGTTTGTAATGAGGAACATTGGATGATCGTGCAAAGAATTGGGAAAATTTTCAGCGGAGGATATTTGAAGTAAAGCACAATTAACATCTAGATCGAAATCACAAGAATCACAACGGTAAGCAAATTGGGAAACATCAATCCTACGACAAAAGTCACACATGTATGATCTATTAGGTGATTTTACGTATACGAGTGTCAGAGGGTGTTTGGAGTGGAAGGGATGATTAATTTCAGGAGCTAACTCTAATTTTGCACATTTCTTGTGAACATAAAACTTACATTGGCTGCAGCAATAGCTCGGACCCTCAACTCGCTTCCCACAACAATCACAAACATCTCCTTCTTCATGGTCTTGAACAAACTCCAATGGATGTTCATGACGGAAATGTTGAAGAAGAAGATCCATTATCCCTCTTTTTCCTCCCTCGATAATACTGAAGAGATATGTTTCTTAATCTTCTCAGACGATATTTAAGCAAAGCCAATGACTAAGACTAACTTTGCTGCGTACGTCTCTCTACTTTCATTTTTTATTTTTTGTTTTGTACGTATGTCTTCTTTTCATAGCCTAATTCTTCAAAAAAGAAATCAGATACCTAATTTTTATTCGCAGCAGTTCGGTGAGAAGGGTAGAAAAAGAAGAAAAAACAAGCAAACTTTTATTAAGAAAAATATTAAAACACCATTTATATTATATGTCTGTCACAATTAACTCATGCCGGTATTTCTTTGAAAAGGAAGAAGAAGAACATCAATGTTGACGAGGACTTTCTTCAATTTTCATTTTATTAATGCTGGGGAAATCTTATTTTTATTGGTAGCAGTTGGGTGAAAAGGATAGAATACTTTTCTAATTAATTAAGATTAAAAAACAAATATTCTAAGACTAAAAAACAAATAGATCAATGCAGACTATAAACAAGTCAAGTAAACTCCGATAAATAATGCCAAGTTGCGGAAATTATTCGTGTATTTCCAGATATATAAAACACCATATATATTATAATATTTGTTAGTCTGTCACGATTAACTGGCGATGATGACATGCATTGATATACATATTTACTGCTGTAAAACACATAAGGTTGCACACATAGCTTAAGAAACTTAATACAAATGGTCAATTACCAGAACAAGCTTCAACTTTTTAGCTAACTTTTTAGCTATCGACAATGGAAGTAACAATGAGAATAATTCAATTTGTCGCTCCCTACTGAGCATTGTTATTACATAACTATCATTTGTCAAAATATGTAAATAGGAATTGTCAAACTTGTAATAGTTGTATAACTTTTTGTTTGTTTGATTGAATTAGTAAATTTGCATTAACCCCTTTTGTCTAATCATCATACGTATAATTCATTGAAACAAAAATCAATCTTGGTATTTTTTTTTTAAGGAAAATCAATCTTGGTATTAAAACAAAAAGAAAAAGCAAATTATTTCATTCCTACATCGGACAAGGAAAAGAAAAGAAAAAATTCAGTTCCTTCCAAGCATATACAAACCAAAAGCCAGAGGAAGGCCCTATAAGGCTATAACTAAACACTTTATTGTTGTAAATCCGAAGAAAACAAGAAAAAAGCCCATTTCAGCTACAAGTCCCATAGGCATGAGGATTCCCTTGTACCCTGGCATTATGGGTTACTGACCCACCTACCCCTGTATCGACCCCAATAGGGTGGGCCTGAGTGCAGTCCTCATCCACCTGAGCAGTGGGTTGCCTAGCCATTAGAGGTGGCAAACGGGCGGGTCAGGTTGTGTTCGGGGTATTTTTGAATTCGAGTTTGAGTCAGATCGGGTTGAATTTGAATAAAGTTAATTTGGGTTCGGATTCGGTCTGGGTTTTGACCAGATTATTTACCTTTTTTTCTGGATGAATAATGTCATTACCTTTTTCAAATTTTATATGTAATTTATTAATTTATCTTTTAAACGTATTCATATGAAAAACTATACGGCATAAATGAAATTTTTATAAATTTTCGGATTCGGGTTCGGGTTTTTTCGGATTTGAGTTTTTCGGATTCGGATTTGTTCAGGTTCGAGTTCAAGTATTTGACTTTTTCTGATCAATCGAGTTCAGATCAGATTCGAATTCGAGTTTTCGAACGAGTTTTTTTTCGGTCGGATTCATTTTGCCACCTCTACCAGCCATTTGCCCAAACTAAATACTTTGTGGACAAATATGCTCGTCTACATGTGAAAATTCATCTACTGTATATACCAAGTTGCATGCTTAAGCGGTTGAAATGATGGATATACTATTTCTTCCCAAACTAAAAGCCCATAATTGAAAAAATAAAATAAAATAAAGGGTATTGCAATACAATACCCTACAACTACAAGTTTGTGCAAGAAAATCTTAATATAAATGATATGGTGGAATATGGTATTACGTTGAGGTGGTTTCATTCTCAAGAGACAAGAATGAATATCACCTTATCAAGTCATGAAAATATTTATGATGACCAATTAGAATTTCAATCAAGTCTGAGCAAATCCTCATAGCTTAAAATGCATACGCCAAATTACATATTTCGATAGACATAATGAAAAAAAAAAAATCAACAGCAAGTGTTCAACATAGAAATAATAGCCTTTAGTTCCAAATGTTTTCAACAAAAGTGGGAGGGTGTTCATGCCCATAGTGCATCTATGGGCCCAAGCTTGATGAACGGGAGTTACCCAAGAGCACATTCTTTATGTAAAGAATTATCATAATCTGAACAATAGTAAAACCAGGGCCTTGAATCTCTTTCTTCCTCGCAAAAATCACAATAAATTAAACTTGATTAGGATTAGTGTGAGAGGATGTTTGTCATGCTTGTATCCAGCTTTAAATGGCAGTGCGAGACAAGGAAAATCTATGGCAAAATCACATCGCTTAGTGCATGTATATGCAAGGGTAGGGAATCTGTACACCTTACAACTACCACTACAAAGCCCTAGAAAATTGTGGGAGAGGAAGAGTGAGTGTTGATGACTTGGATGCTTCAAGGTGTCAGGCAGTAAACTACAATGAACTTCAATCTTAAAACGATGGCATTCCTTTTGGTCACACTTGTTGCTAAACCCTTGTCGTTCCTTATCACAAGCATGACACCAGAACAAGTCATCATTATTTGTGAGTTTAAGCAAGTGCTTATGAGTTGGGTGTCCCTTCTCTCTTAGGCAACTCAGCACATGTCTTATGGAGAAAAAATCTGCATGCTGACAATTATAAAATGGATGATAGGGTTTTCTTAGCTTTTGGAGCCAAGCCTTACAGAAAGAGATGAGAAAATTAGAGAGAATATGAGATGGGAAAGAAATCTGTCTTGAATATTTTGCTTGCCCAATTCATTGAGCATTAATGATTAAATAGAAAACATCAGGATCCTCTACAAGCAAGAGTATCTTAACCAATACAAAGCCAAAATATCCCACTGGAGAAATAGAAAGTAAATAAAATAGCAGCACAATGGTTTATGGTTCATCGTCCTTTCCCCAAACTGGTGGCATCCTGACTCTTGAAGATTTAGGTCGACTTGGGTTCCTATCATTGCCGTGGTCTTGAAGAGCAACCTTGTCCTCAAGGTTGAAGTGAGGATGGTTGTTCTGCATATCTTCTTCCCACTCCCATGTAGCCTCTGCAGCAGGGAACCCTTTCCATTGCACCAGATATTGCTTTGCCGCAACGCCATTGAGCAAAGCCTGTCGAAATTCCAAAACTGCCATGGGTTCCAAAACTGGTTTGTCATCCACAAATACCTCAGGTAAGGATGTAAAATTAGCAGTATGTGAGCCATAACATTTTTTAAGCAGAGATACGTGAAAGACAGGGTGGATTTGCGCTTCAACAGGTAATTCCAACTCATAAGCTAGAGGTCCGAGCTTTCGCAGAACTTTAAAGGGGCCGAAATACCTTTTAGCTAGCTTTTGAGAAGTCCTTCTGCTCACTGAGAGTTGTCTATATGGCTGTAACTTCAAGTAGACCCAATCCCCAATATCAAATTGTTTCTCAGCCCGATTGCGGTCATGTTGTATCTGCATCCGATTCTGAGCTTGCGCTAAGTTGGATTTTAGCAAACTAAGCACCTGTTGTCGTTCTAGCAAACTATTCTCCAATTGAGCTACCTTAGTAGTCCCTGGTAAGTAAGAGCTAATAGAAGGGGGTGGTCTACCGTAGACAGCTTCGAATGGAGTGAATCCGGTTGATGAGTGAAAAGAAGTGTTATAAGAATATTCTGCCCAGTGTAAGTACTTGGTCCATAGGCGAGGTTTCTCGCTGACAAAACTCCGTAGATAAGTTTCCAAACATCTGTTAAGGACTTTTGTCTGCCCATCAGATTGGGGATGATAGGCACTGCTATGCCTTAATTTGGTGCCTTGGAGTTTGAAAAGCTCTTGCCAAAAGGTGCTCACAAATTTGGGGTCTCTATCACTCACTATCGAAGCTGGCATGCCATGGAGTTTGCATATGTTTTGACAAAAGATCTTAGCTAATTGCGAAGCAGTATAAGTTGGAGGAAGAGCAATAAAGTGTGTGTACTTCGAGAGCCTGTCAACTATGACCCATATATCAGTTTTGCCATAAGAAGTTGGCAAATGAGTAATAAAATCCATTGATATATCTTGCCATATTTGAGAAGGAATCGGCAATGGTGTGGACAATCCCCCATGTTTGGCAGTTTCATACTTCACTTGTTGACAAGTAGCACAAGTTTTAATGAACTCAACAACTGAACTCCACATTTTAGGCCAATAGAAACTTGCTGCCAAACGAGCCATTGTCTTCTTTACTCCTGCATGGCCGCCAGTAGGAGTGGCATGATATTCATGTAGTAGTGAAGCCTGCAAGGGATGTCCTTCGGGTACCACCACTCTACCTCGAAAGAAAAGAAGCCCATCCGAGGTTGTAATCCCTGCATCTTGTTGCACTTTTGCTTGAGCCCACATCTCCTTGCCTTTTTCATGGGAACTAACGAAGTTTCGAAGATCATCCAAATAGCATAAGACTGGCTGCGAAAGAGAGAGTTGTGTTGCTTGCAAGTGATGGCACCTTGACAACGCATCAGCGGCGGTATTATGTTTGCCAGGCTTATGGTCAATAGAGTATTGGAATCCCAATAATTTAACAAGCCATTTTTGTTGTTCCGGTGTCTGAACCGTTTGGTTCATCATGTTCTTGATGCTTTGTTGGTCCGTAAATATAGTGAAGGGTCTCCCAATCAAGTATTGTTTCCATTTGTGAACGGCCTCTGTGATTGCATATAATTCCCTCATATACGTGCTTGCTAATTGTTTTTGAGGTCCCAACTTCTTGCTAAAATAGGCCGCTGGATGGCCTGCTTGGGTGAGGACAGCCCCAATAGCAACATTCGAAGCATCAACTTCAATAGAAAATGGTAGAGAAAAATTTGGCAAAGCCAAAACAGGGGCTGTAGTGAGAGCAGTCTTGAGATTTTGGAAGGAAGTTTCAGCTTTGGAAGACCAAGAGAAGCTATCTTTGCGAAGCAAGTTTGTAAGTGGAGCGGCTATGTGGGCATAGTTCCGGACGAACTTTCGACAATACCCTATAAGGCCCAAGAATCCTCTAAGTGTTTTCAAATTCGTTGGTGTTGGCCAAGCGGTTACCGCCGAAACTTTTGAGGGATCCACGTGAACTCCCTTATCACCAATTACATGGCCAAGCTAATCAATAGCAGTTTGACCAAAAGTGCATTTAGAGAGTTTGGCATAGAACTGATGATGTGCTAACAGACCAAGCACCATAGCTAAATGAGTATAATTAGCTTCCATAGAAGGGCTGTAAACCAGTATGTCATCGAAGAAAACAAGAACAAATTGCTAAGTAGGGTCGAAATACATCATTCATAATGGATTGGAAGGTGGATGGGGCATTGGTGAGCCCAAAAGGCATCACGAGGAACTCGTAATGACCATCAGCTGTGCGAAAGGCAGTTTTGTAAACATCTTCAGTAGCAACCCGAATCTGATGATAACCAGCACGCAAATCCAACTTAGAAAAAACCTTTGCCCCATGTAACTCATCTATAAGTTCATCGACCGTGGGTATGGGAAAACGGTCTTTGATGGTAACTGCATTAAGGGCACGATAGTCGACACAGAAACGCCAAGTACCGTCTCTCTTTTTGACAAGTAGAACTGGAGAAGAAAATGGACTCACACTCGGCTGAATGATGCCCTGTTTAAGCATGTCAGCAATAATAAGAGTCATATCTTGTTTCTGTGAATGAGGGTACCTGTACGGGAGCACATTGATTGGAGCAGAACCAGATTGTAGATGGATGTGGTGCGACTGTTTTCGAAAGGGTGGCAACCCTTGTGGCTCAGAGAAGATATGCTGAAATTTCATTAACAAAGGCTGCGCTGAAGGAACCGATGTGGAAGAAGGAGTAGAGTCCTTGTCACATTCTGCCAGAGCTAATAAGTGAGTCGAGACGATGAAGTCGGTGTTGGATAGCCTTTTAAGTTGTTGACATGTCATTGGGCTGACTTGAGTTGGCTTATCCCCATAAATGGTAACGAATTGCCGAAACTCATAAAGAGTGCTTTATAGTCAGCAAAGAACGGGCCCAATTGGGCCAACCATTGGACCCCCAATATTACCTCGGCTCCCCACACATCTAAGACATAAAGGTCCAGAGTGAACCCATGTCCTTGAAGCCAAATATCAATAGAAGGAATTTTGCCTTCGCAAAAGAGACGCTCACCGTTCCGACCAAGACAGAGAAGGGTGGAGCCGATTCCATTTGCAGACCAAGGTGTTTGGCTAATCTGGGTTGAATAAGGTTGTGTGTGCTCCCTGAGTCGATAAGGACTCGAACCTTTTGCCCTTTTACAGAACTTGTCAACCTCATTGTTTGAGATGAAAAGGATCCACTCAAAGCATGTAGAGAAATCTGAAAGGAAGAAGGGTCAATTTCATCAATATCAGTCGGAAGGGGCGGTACTGGAATGGAGGCAAGAGAGAAAGCCGTGGATGGCTCGGCCTCGGTATCCTGTGGTGAATCCTCGTCACTTTGCAAAAGCAAAAATGGTGCTGTTCGAAAACGGTGCCCTGGTTTATAAGTGTCATCACAATTAAAACAAAGTCCTTTGGACCTTCGGGCCTGCATTTCAGCGGGGGTAAGTCTTTTATGGGAATTGAGTTGGAAGGCCTTTATGGTGGTGGCGGAGGTAGTCTTGGTATTGTATTCGAAGAGGGAGGGCGAGGTGTTGGAAGAGCGAAAGTGGGTTTAGGTGGTGGTGGCCGTGATGTTGCAACAGGGTATGTGAGAGGGATAGTGGAGTCTGCAAGCTTTTCCTCGATTAAGGAAGCACAATCACCTGGCTCGGCCAAATTTTGTGGCTTAAGAGTCGCCATTTCACGTTGGATTTGGGGAAGGAGTCCACTAACAAAGCAATTGAGGAGGCTCGATGCAGGGAGACCATCGACCTTATTGGCAAGTTTTTCGAACTCTCCTTCGTAGTGAACAACAATGGATGTCTGTTTGAGTTTAAAAAGGGTAGCTTCATGATTGAAATATGAAGATGGTCCAAATCTGCGCTCAAGAGTTTGTGCAAAAGAAGCCCAATCAGTCAATTGATTATTACGATAGAGCCATTGAAACCAAGTCAGAGTGATGCCGCTCATATAGAACGCGACGAGGGGAAGGCGTTGATGAGGTTCGATGGCATGGAAGGAGAAATATTGCTCGGCTTGGAAGAGCCAATCAAGAGGATTTGATCCATCAAAAGTGGAAAGATGTATTTTTGGGCTCTTGATGTGGAGGTTATCGGGTGGTTTTGGAAACTGAGCAACGGACGGTGTTTGAAGGTTGAGGGTTTGAGATGGTAACAAGGAAGAAGAAGGAGAAGTTGAAGGTGATGGTTTTGTTTCCAGGCGAGATATTTGGGCATGAAGGTTATGAATACTGGAGTTTTGCTCGGTAATAGCAGAAGTGAGGGTGGTGTGTAAAGATGCATATTTGGATTCAAGGTTGAGTTGCAGGTCTTGGATCTAGGAAGTGAAGGCAGCTGTGAGTTGAGCGATCATCTCGTTAGAGCCTGTTTGAGGTTCGGGTGGCATGGTGGCGGCGAAAGGTCAACGAAAGCACCAATGATAGGGTTTTCTTAGCTTTTGGAGCCAAGCCTTACAGAAAGAGATGAGAAAATTAGAGAGAATATGAGATGGGAAAGAAATCTGTCTTCAATATTCTACTTGCCCAATTCATTGAGCATTAACGATTAAATAGAAAATGTCAGGATCCTCTACAAGCAAGAGTACCTTAACCAATACAAAGCCAAAATATCACACTGGAGAAATAGAAAGTAAATAGAAATAGAAAGTAAATAAAATAGCAGCACAATGGTTTATGGTTCATAGTCCTTTCCCCAAACTGGTGGCATCCTGACTCTTGAAGATTTGGGTCGACTTGGGTTCCTATCAATGAAGTTGATGAGATGGGCAACATACACGCATCGCAGAAAATATTATCATCCTCCATCTCAGTCTCACCCATAAAACTGATAAGAATCAAGTTATGATGATGGAAGGCATGTTTGATCTCTGTTGCCATTACATCTTCGCCCACACTCACTTCACTTATAACATTCGTGATCATATTCATAGATTCATTCCTTAATCCTGCTTTCCACATCTCAACATCAAGCACAACAGTTTCATCCCAAATATCTTTATCAGTTGCACAATTCACATGAGCAATATAATTGCAATCAGAAGCAGAACAATGATAGCATTCATACCTTGCATTCACATTTTCATGACAAATTCTGCATTCCAATTCTTGGAATTGATTTTGTTCAACAGAGTAAACATGGGAAATGGGATGTGGATGTGGTGCTATTTTGATGGCCCTTGGCATTGATATGCAATATGTTGCGCCAAAATTCTCTAGTGCACTCAGAAAGGTCTTTGAGGCGAAATCTCTTTGAGGAAAGAGAAGTTCGAGGAGTGCCAGTTATTTTTGTAGAAAAAATAACAAAAAGCTTTTATTAAACTTAAAATTACAAAGTCAAGCTCGTAAAAGTGAGAGAGATCAGACGAGTTGCGAGTTTTGGTTTAAAGTCACAAAAGACTGTTTAAATCATTAAACCAATATTATTCTTGAGTAACAAAGTGAGAGATTGATGAATAGAGACAATGAAAAGTAGATTTTCACTAAAATTGCCGAAGCAAGAGTACACCTTATAAAAACAAGGGTGATGAAACAAGATTACCCCTTGTAAAAACAAGGGTGATGAAAAGTAAAAGATAGGGTTGATCAAACAATAGTTTGTATCAAGTAAAAGTTTGCATCTCTGAAGAGAGAAATTTCGCGCAGGGCGAGGTGTGTCTGGAGAAGGTTTTCACGTTGATGGAAACTCTGCTTATATAGGCATGGCTCCAATCTAAATCCATAAATCAAGGGATCCCGAATTAATGACTCCATGGTGACAATCACGTTGTAAATCTTCAATTAAATATGATAATTGATTTTGTCTTGCACCACCAACTCCAAATTGATCTTGATTGCAATCCTAATCCCATAACTTTAGAAAATTAAGATCAATTTAAATCGTTCTTGATTAGTTAACTTTTGATCTTCATGTATGAATGCTAAGGCACTAAGCTTCAGGGAGGCGAAGTCGATGGGAGTGGAACCATTAGAGCCGAATTGATCATACTTTGGAAAATAGTCAACACAAATTTTAGCATAAAGGCTAATTAGCCTTAAATTAAATTCAAAGCCAATCTGGCTTTTAAAAATGAAGTGGCCAACGCCATATATTTCTCTTTTTATTTTGCAAAGTTAGGAATTATTGGCTTAATTGTGAAATCAAGCCAAAATTTTCCCTTGTGCAATACCCTTGTCGCAATGTCCGAGTCCGGAGGGTACCGAACCCTACCGTTTAACGACTTTAAAAGAAAATCTAACTACGAGAGTCGCCACTAATCTTTTTTAACCTAGGTGTGATTAGCCACCTATCAGATCATTGCCTCGAGTGCTACAGAGTCTCACGGCTCTCCAGGAACTGACGATTTATGATTGCCCATATGTGGAGAGGAGGTGCGAGGCTGAGGGAGGAGAGGATTGGCCCTTCATAGCCCACATCCCTCATGTAGAAATCTTCCACTTTCGGACGGCCAAGACAGAGCAATCTATATTAACAAGGTAATTCTTTAGTTTTTACTTTATTTATTTTTATTCATCTATACTAATCGGTCAAATAAAAGATTATAACTAATATAGATTAAGATAAATACGTTTTTTAATAAAAAAATTCACAAAAAAAATGTTTGAAAAAGTCTATTTCCCTACCATCTCTCTCTTTTTCTCTTTTTTTTTTTGAAGAAAAATTGTAATTTTCATTTATGAAAATGAAATTACAAATATAATATTCATAATTACAATAAATTGAGAATAATGCTCCTGTCTTAGATCTAGATCTAGGTTTTGCTCCATGATCAAATGAGTTGTCTTGATGATTATATGGAGTCTCGAACCTTCTTCATAAATCTTTCGCATGTCCACCACTCCATCGCTTTTGCTTCTCGGTGAATCCAATAAAAAGCTTTCAACAGTGAAAAGAAAGTGGCTGATTCGAGGATCATCAACACCCACCCTTTGATTAGAAAGAAAAATCATTTCAACAAGGCAAACAATTTTCAATCTATTGTAAATTAAAAACTGGACAAAACCAGACTCAGACTCAAACTAACTGACTCAAAAAAACTGAACTAACTCAAAAAACTGACTGAACCCGATAGATCAATAGATCTGAGGACTTTATTCCAAAATAAAAGTAAAAAAGATCAGGCTCCTCCTCCCCCTTAACAAAAGAGTCAGGAGGAGGAGGAGAAAACAAAATTTTGAAGGGAGAAGATTGAGAGAGAAGGAGGGTGGGGAGCGGCTAGTAGAAGAATTAACTTGATGAATATATCCTCTCTTTTTCTCTTTTAAATTTTCATGTAGTTGGTTGGTATATATTAATAATTCTAGGAGTAATTTATTCATAATAATGTGATAAAGTTTGTTCCCCTGGATAGGAAAGCACACTCAACTAAAATGGAATGCTCTAGCCAATATCTCATGTTAAATTAGTACATTATTATTTACAATAGGATCTGCTACATGCCCCGTCTATTTGTTACCGTCGTCCTATCGCGCATGATGTGGCAAAAAACGTGGCTTTACATTTCATATCTCTTGCATATAGAATTTTAACGCCGTTAATTACCCTTTTTCGTCAAAATAAAGAAAAACAGCAGATAGAATCAATCTCTCATATCTCTGTCCAGTTTCTATCAGTCAAAGGATTTAATTTCTTCTTGTTTTGTTTTACGATTTACAAATTTCAAATCTATCTCTTTATATTGCCTAGGTTTCCAGCACCCACACCATTCTTTCAAATCATTTTCAACAACTTCCATGGCTGAAGAGAAATCCCAAGCTAAAATTTCTATTTATTGGTAAAATGATTAGAAAACCAAGGTCATGATTATAGATGCAATATTAATCCAATTTAATAAAAGAAAAAAGAAAGCATGTACCCTTTTCAAGGGACAAGGATGATTTCCAAACAAAGTTAGAAATTGGCACTAAAAAGTTTGTGGTTTTATTCATTGAGACTTGCAGTAATGAAGTGATGGCTTCTAATGATATTTATTTCAATGAAGCGCAGGGGAGCATTGAAGATGGGGAAGGAGATAAGATTTTGTGGGTTAGACGAGGTGAGATTGAATTTGGTTGTTTAGTTTTCTTGAGGAGATGAATCTGGTACTTTTTTCAGCAGAAGGAGAAAGGCATAACGATTTTAAGCAAAAAAAAAGGTAAATACTTAGCACCAGAAAATTCTAAACAAAAAATCAATAAAAGTAACGTTAGGGTACTAACGTTTTACCCTAAAAAGAACCTAACGGATAACGTTTGCCTCTTGTCTAACGTTTGTTGAGTTGTGAACGTTTGTCTTTTGTGGGTCCAGCATGTGCCATGTGACACTGATGTGTCAGGAGCGTTCATTTTGCGGGAAGAGGGGACGGGGCAGGAAGCATTTCTGTTTACAATATTCATCTAACTTTGGTGTCATAAATTAGAGAGATTATTAGGTGGGATGGATCGACCATGTCATTTATGGGACCAACCACTAATATTAATACAATTCATCAATTTTCTAAAACCTTATCCCAATAATATCTCAATTTGGGGACTTACCCTTTATACAAGATTTATTTTAAAAGGGGCTAAACCTTGGGCTAAAATCATGCCTAAATTTAAGGAAGTTATTTGACATGTCAAGATTCTATCAATTAGTCACATGAATGACGTGGTGGTCCGTCCCACCTAATAATTTCTCCATAAATTATTATCTTTCCCTTTTCTATCTTGTCTCAATATTAATTCCTGGATGTTAATTACTAATTCCAAAACAATTTCAGGGCTGGTGATTGGGCGAAAGGTCTCTCCACTAAGTTGTTTTGAAATCTTTTATTCCAATCTAATGTGAAGCAATGGTCGTTGTGGAACCACTGGAATATTGATGCTTTTCCTTTATTTTGAAATCCATTGATTGTAATAATATTTGAAAGCAAACTAATTGTTTTTATATATCTCCTTCTTTGATGATCAGACAATTATTATTTTAGTTTGATTTTTGTGTTCAATTTTTAATGCTATATATATGTACAACAGATTCCATGGATTCGAATTTCTGTATGTTGAATCTCCTTCTTTTTTTGGTTAAAAAATGGAAACTAATTATGTTGAATTGTTTCATGATGAGTTTCATTTTTTTTTTCACATTTCATTTTCTTTTTCTTTTCACAGAAAGAAACTTCTTTCAGAATGGCAGAATACTTAAGGAGTTAAATAGTACAAAGATTGTGCTTGTGCCTAAAACTAAGGGTCCTGAACTTGTAACTCAGTTTAGGCCCATTAGTTTGTGTAATTTTGTCTATAAGATTATTGCAAAGGTCTTGGTGAATAGAATGAAACCTATGATGGGGGATCTCATTACTGAAAACCAGAGTGCTTTTGTTGGAGGTAGACAGATCCATGATAATGTCATAGTAGCTCAAGAAGTCTTTCATCATTTGAAGCTTAAGAAGAAGGGAAAGCTATATGATGTGGCTGTGAAAGTTGATATGAGTAAAGCCTATGACAGAGTGGAGTGGGACGTCCTACATGCTCTCCTTTTGAAACTTGGCTTTAATCGTAAATGGTGTTTTTTGATTTTAGAGTGTGTGCGTACTGTTTCTTACTCTTTAGTTATTAATGGTAAGTCTAGTCGTAGGATTCTTCCTTCTAGAGGTCTTAGGCAAGGGGATCCTCTATCCCCTTATCTTTTTCTGTTTGTCATAGATGTATTATCTAGGATGATCCAATCAGGTATGAACTCTGCTCTTCTTTCTGGTATTAAAATTTCCAGAAATTGCCCAGAATTATCTCACCTTTTATTTGCAGATGATTCTTTATTTTTCTTGAAGGCTGACCCCTTGAATTGTAGGAAGTTATTTGATATGATTCAGGCATAATCTGCTGCTTCTGGACAAATGGTGAATTTGGAGAAGTCCAATTTGATCTTTAGTGTTAATACTCCCACTGAGATCAGAAAAGATATTGAAGACAGTTTGCAGATGAAAGAAGCAGCTAATCCTGGAGTGTATCTTGGTTTTCAATCTACTTGGGGGAAGACGAAATGTGGTTCTCTGAATTATATCAAGGATAAAGAGGCAGCGAGATTAAAGTCTTGGAAGCAACGGCTGCTGTCTTTAGCAGGGAAATAAGTCCTTATAAAGGCAGTAGCTAGCTCTATTCCAGCTTATGTAATGACATGCTTCAAGTTTCCTAATATGTTCAGAGATTACTTCTTTGGTGTCTAATTTCTAGTGGGGTCAGCGTGAATAGGAGAGGAAGATTCATTGGTGTAGCTGGGACAAGATGACTTTATCTAAATGTGAAGGTGGTTTAGGTTTTAAAGATCTAGAGGTGTTTAACAGAGCTCTCCTTGCTAAGCAAGTATGGAGGATATTGGAAAATCCTGAGGCTTTATGGGTAAAGGTTCTGAAAGGGATTTACTATAATAATTCTGATATTATGCAAGCTCGAAGGGGTGCTAAGGCTTCTTGGACATGGTCTAGTTTGTTAGAAGGTAGAGACTATCTTAAAGAACATCTTGTTTGGCAAGTTGGGAAGGGAGATAAAATTCAGCTATGGGAGGATAATTGGATCCCTGGTATTAATAGATTGGGCACTAGTAGAGATGGTTTTCCAGTAGATGGGTCCACCAAAGTGGCAGATCTCATTGAGCAACAAAAGAGGGAATGGTGTCTTGATGGGATTGAGAACTGGATTTCAACTGAAGAAAGTGAGGCGATCAAAAGCATACCTCTGGGGAGAATGGAGAGAGAAGATCGCAGAATATGGCCTTACTCCAAGATAGGTCAGTATTCTGTTAGGACTGGTTATCATATGTTTAGAAGCTTGATTGCTAGACCTTTTATTGTTTCTAAAGCTTCTAGTTCTCATAGCATTAATAAGAAAATTTGGAAATTTCTATGGAATATTAGCTGTCCCAATAAAATGAAAGTCTTTTTATGGAGATGCTTTTTGAATGCTTTGCCAACTATGTGGGGTCTTTATAGAAGATGTTGTAAAGATGATGGAGTCTGTGGAATTTGTGGTCAGGAGAATGAAACTGTTGAGCATTTGTTGCTAACCTGTGAATGGACTAGAGGTGTATGGTTTAGTGTTTGTAGGCTTATGATTGACAAACAGCAGATTACTACTTTTGATAATTGGTTTTTGAATCTGATTAATAGCCTTAATGAGGATTCTAAAGTACAACAGTCTATGTTAACTACTATCTCTTTTACTTGTTGGTTGATATGGAAGGCCAGATGTGAGGTTGTAATGAGTAATAGTGTGTTAGAGCCTCAACAAGTGGTATCTAGAATTCTCAGAGCTATTAGAGAATTTATGTTAGTCAAGATGGTAAAGGATATACAAAGTGCTCCTGTACCTTTAGTTGAGGATCAGACTTGGACAAAACCTTGTGAAGGATGGATAAAAATTAATAGTGATGGGTCATTTTGTCCACAGACTAAAAAGGCAGGTGTGGGAGTTGTCATTCGTGACCATTCTGGGCTGGTTTTGGATGCTGTTGGAAAAATGAGTACAGGGACTGATGCTCTTTGTGTTGAAGCTTTAGCATTTAGGGAAGCTGTTGAATATGCTGTGCAGAAAGGATTTTCTAGAGTGTGCTTTGAAACTGATTCTACAGAACTTTATGATTGTGTTAGCAAAGTTGGAATAAGTGCAGATTGGAAAGTAGCTAATGTCATTCATGATATCAAATTACTTTTTAACAGTATCGAGGAAAAGGATGTCAGGAAAGTTAAGAGATGTGCCAATAAGGCAGCGGATTGGTTTGCTCGCCATTCCAGAATGGAGATGAGCTGCGTCGACTGGCGTCGGCTGCCACCATCATCATTAGTACAAATTTGGAGTAATGACGGTGTTCCAGCTCCCTTTCTTGATCTAAGCCTGTGAAGTTGCCTCATCGAAGTTGCAAAGGAATTTTCACCTTTGTTACTGGGAATTTGTAAGGGAAGGGAAAGGAATTAAAGTAAAGTAGACACTAGCCACTTTTTCTTTTCTTTCCTAAACTTTACAAAATTACAATTCTGAGTGAGAGACAAGACAATGTAGCTTAAAAAGAAAAGAAAAGTATTATCCCAATTGGCAGATCAATAAACATTTTGTTTCTTAGATTTTATCTACATTTCCCACGTTAACTCTTTGCAAGATTTTATCAATTTTAAGCTCTTCCTTCACAACTTTGGGGGAGTAGAGATGGCGGATGCTCTTCTTTCAGCCATTGCCAGCACCATCTTAAACAACATAAACTCGCTGTTGCTTGAAGAGTTTGGAATCATCGGAGGGTTGAAAACAGAGCTGGAGAGGATGCAGAGCACGTTTACCACAATCCAGGCTGTGCTCGTCGATGCAGAAGAGAAGCAGTGGACAAGTGAGGCCATCAAGAATTGGCTCAGAAAACTCAAAGCTACTGCTTATGATGTGGAGGATATTCTTGATGATTTTGCTGCCAACACTCCTAGAGGAAGCAAGGTAAGCACCTTGATTTGCCTTCCTAAGCAACTTTTATTTCGCTCTAAGATGACACATAAGTTGAGGGATGTTAGAGAGAAATTAGATGCCATTGCTGAGGAGAGATCAAAGTTCCACTTGACAGAGGGAATAAGGGCCGTGGAAGATAGAGAAGGTAGTGATAGAGAGTGGCGAGAAACTAGCTCTCTTGTTGATGAATCAGAGGTGGTCGGGAGAGATAAGGAGGTGGAGAAAGTAATCAATATGGTGTTGAATAGTACTTCAGCAGGTGATCGGGATGGGTTTTCTGTTTATGCCATCTGTGGCATGGGAGGGCTCGGAAAGACCACTCTTTCTCAACTGGTTTATAACAATGAAAGTGTGGGAAAGGCTTTTGATTTGAGAATTTGGGTCTGTGTATCTGATGATTTTGACATCAAAAGATTAACAACAGCCATTATAGAGTCCATCGGAGGAGATTGCAGCTCACAACAACTTGATCTTCTACAAAGATACTTACAAGAAAAACTAAGTGGGAAAAGTTTTTTGCTTGTATTGGATGATGTGTGGAACGAAGATCATAACAAGTGGGATGGATTGAAGAAAGCTTTTAAACATGGTGCCAAAGGAAGTACAGTTAAGGTGACTACACGTGGTGAGAATGTTGCCCGAATGATGACAGCTGCTCCTGATTCCATACACTACTTGGGATGTTTGTCCGATGATGATTCTTGGTCCTTGTTCAAGCAGCGTGCCTTCAGAATGGGAAACAGCGAAGATTACCCCGAGTTGGAAGCACTTGGAAAGGAGATAGTGAAGAAGTGTGGTGGGGTGCCCTTAGCAATAAAGGCTTTGGCAAGTTTGATGCGTTTGAAGGAAAGAGAAAGTGAGTGGCTATCCATCAAAGAAAGCAAGATGTGGGAATTGGCAGATGGAGGCAGCAGAGTCTTAGAGGTCTTGAGATTGAGTTATAGACATCTCAAACCACACCTGAGACAATGTTTCACATTTTGCTCACTGTTTCCCAAAGATTCTATCTTGGAGCGAGACCGTCTCATACAATTCTGGATGGCTAATGACTTTATTCCTTCAAATGGGCAAGTAAATTTACATGATATAGGCTGTGAAATCTTCAATCAATTAGCTCAGAGGTCCTTTTTTCAGGAAATCAAGGAGGATTTGAAAGGAGATGTTACTTGTAAAATGCATGACCTCTTCCATGATCTTGCGGAATCAATTTTGGGTTCCGAGTGTTGTGTGGTTGAACCAGGCCAACATGAGTTGACTCTGCCTAAAACTGTTCGTCATGTGTGTGCCAAATCTGCTGCTCCAAAAGTGCACAACCTACACAATGTCAAATTCTTGCGTTCATTGATTGTAGAGAAAAGGTTCTATTTGAAGATTGCACCAAAACAGAAGCACCTGAGGGCAATAGAAGTTAGTCTTCCGAGCAGTGGAATGAAATTCTCATTTAGCAATTTTAAGCAAATAAGGTATCTGAACTTCGCTGGTTCCTGGATAAGGACACTTCCTGAATCAATAAGCAGCCTCTGTAAACTGCAAACACTGAATCTGAGATATTGTTATCATCTTCGCACATTACCCCAAGGTTTGAAGCATTTGAAAAGTCTTATATATTTGGACATCAGAGGCTGTTATTCACTTAAGTGTATGCCTGATGGACTAGGGCAACTGTCATGCTTGCGGGTTCTTAGCAAATTCATTGTGGGAAAAGACCATGGTTGTTATATAGATGAATTGAAAGAGATGGCCCTTGAGGGAGAACTATGCATCGAAGAACTTGATAATGTGAAAAGTTCAGTAGATGCTAGAAGTGCCAATCTGAATATGAAGCACAATCTAAGATCATTAAGTTTAAAATGGCGGCAGAGCGAAAACAATGATGGTGACATAGATGAAAATGCTGAAAACGTCCTCACTGGTCTCCAGCCTCATCCAAGTTTGAAGAAGCTAAGCATAGGAAATTACCATGGTCCAAAATTTTCAAATTGGTTGATGGATCTCCTTGTACCCAACCTAGTTGAAATCTCACTGGAGAAGTGTGGAAGATGTGAATGCCTTCCACCTCTTGGTAAATTAAGCTTCCTCAAGGTCCTTGAGATTAGTGGAATGGATGCTCTGAAATCTATTGACAGTAGCTTCTATGGAGATGGCGAGACTTCATTTCCCTCATTGGAGAAGCTAAGAGTGATGGATATGCCTTGTTTGGAGGAATGGAGAACAGTTAATGATGGAAGAGAAAGTTTTCCTCTCCTAACTTCATTAAGTATTCATGATTGTCCTAAGCTGGTTGAAATACCACCAGTACTTGAATCTCTGAAAAGCTTAGAATTCAGTGGCAATTCTAGCATCTCGTCACTTGCTTCTGTGACGCATCTCACTTCTCTCACCTCTCTCCATGTTGATAGCTTTAAACATTTGACGATTTTGCCAGAGGGAGTATTGCAACATCACAAGCACCTTGAAGAGTTGAGGTTATATAGGTTGAGAAGGCTGAAGTCTCTGTCAGATGGTCTAGACAACCTATCTGCCCTTAAACGCTTGGAAATTCATTTATGCTATGAGCTTGGAAGTTTGCCAGCTGGACTAGAGAAGCTCAGCTCTTTAGAGAGATTGGAATTAGTTGAGTGTGACAGCCTCGTCAGCCTTCCAGAAAATGGATTGCGTGGCTTATCTTCCCTTTCTACTCTGTCTATTGGAATGTGTAAGAAATTTGAGTCTCTATCTGAAGGGGTGAGATATCTGACTTCCCTCCGAGATTTAACCATCGAATATTGTCCAGAGTTGAAGTCATTGCCTGAGAGTTTCCAACATCTCACATCCCTTTCCTCTCTGTATATTGGGTGGTGTCGTAATCTGATGTCATTGCCTCGAGGGCTACAGAGTCTCACGGCTCTCAAACAACTGACGGTTATAGATTGCCCAAATGTGGAGAGGAGGTGCAAGGCAGAGGGAGGAGAGGATTGGCCCTTCATTGCCCACATTCCTATTAAACAAATCGGATATTAATAAAAAGAATGGATTGGACAGATCAGAAGATCGAGCACTCTATTAACAAGGTAACACTTTAATAATTTATTTATTCATAATGTAATAAATGGAATGCTCTAATCTCTCATGGTTTAATTACAATATTATTTCTTACAATATTCATCTTAACATTGGTGTAATAATATAAAATAAATTATTAATAATAATCTTTTCCATTTTCTATATTGTATTCCTGGGTGCAATTCCAAATAAAATTTCAGGGCAGGTGATTGGTCAAAAGGTCTCTCCACAAAGTTGTTTTGAAATCTTTGTTCCAATCCAAATTAAGTAATGTGTAGCAAAGGTGGTGGCATGGAAACATCAAAGCTCTACTTCAACGCATCAGGGCTGCTTGCAATCTTCATCTCAATAACAGACAAAATTTTGTAAATCTTATGGGATTACTTGACTCAAAGGATAAGAAGTAAGCCAATTATGATACCAAAGACTAACAGAATTACCATTGCCAATTTTCCACATGATATGGTCCTTAATATACAAGTCCTCTCCAAACAGGGGAAGAAAACTTGTTTTCTAGGTGCATCCAAAACGTTATTTATGATAGGGAAAATATTTAGCTTTAAGCAATTTCGACATCAAGCTATGAATCTATGAGGATATTTAACAAGTTTCCAAACATTTTTGGCAACCAATATTATGCCTTTATTAAATTCTGAAAGGGAGTGTATGCCTAAACCCCTAGGTGAAATACAGGAGAAATGATGTCAAAGTAGGAAACACAGGTGAGAACTTGCATAAAACAGAACCATACAAATTGAAAAGGGAAAACTGAATGTTGTTGAAATTAATAACTGATCTCTCCAGGCAGTGAAACTAAGCTCTCCTTGAAATGAATGACTTGTTGAATTTCACATAAAATTAATCTATGCTCCTCTGTTTTTTTGGTCTTGCTATCATAGCAAAGAACCCTTGTCCTTGATCTGTTTAAGGAATTCTTATTTACAAGTAGAACTTGTCCATTATTCCTGAAGCCAATTACTTGAAGATCTTCTGCTACTTGTATGGTAAGTTGTTTAACCCAAGACTCGGCTACACCAAATTCCTTCATCACCCAAACGTCAAACGTCCCTCTTTTGCCACAAACCAAAGAAACTGAATTCTCATATTCCTTAACCTCACATGTATGATAATTACGGTGAAATGGGAAATTCGTCTCTTGAACCACCTCCTCCTCATTATCCTCAGACTTGTATGACAATATTATGTACTGTGGCCGCGAATTCATATGTTCTAAGATTCCCAACCAATGACAAGCACCATTGATGAACGTGCCACGCGTCTCACTATGCGGGTGCCACGAGTAGGGAAAGGGAGTTGCTGTGGTAAGGTTTATCTCCCACGAGTTTCTTCCAAGGCTGTAAACTTGAATTTGGGATTGACGGGCAGTGGGAAAGTAGGTCAGCCTTACAACCTTATAGTCATTATTAGGGCATGATCCAAAGCCCATAAAGCAACAGGGAACATCTCTAACACCCTTAACAACATCATGAAAATCAAATATCGTAGGAGGAGGTAGCATGACTTTTCTTGTTGAAGGGTTCCAAAGATGGAAGAGCTCAACCCTAATAAAAGGGATGCAAGAAATAGGACTGGATTGACAGATTAATCGAAATTCTTCTTCCCTCTGAGATAGTACTTAACGTATGTGGGAGGACTATATTGGTCATTATAGAGGAGAAACCCAGAATCGTTTTGATTTAGATGCAAGGCTATGAAACAAGGGTCTTCAATCACAATTCGCCAAGCTTTGCGGACACACTTGAATCGGAGGAGGCTCTTCACCGGCAACCTTGACAATATCTCTTCCGGTGGGAGTTGATCGGCAGATTTGTGTCAAGAGTTGACTCGGATACAAACTCAGTTTTTAAAAAATTAAAAACTACTCATTTGAAAATAAACCACCAATGATATATATAATAATTAATTTTTATTTATATTATTTAAAAAAAACTACCAATTTAAATGTGCCAAAAAAGAAAACTACCATAAACTAACTTTTTATTTCTACACTCACAAAGTGAGTGCCATAGATCTAGTATGTATATAGTTGGAGTTGGACAAAATAAAATATTGCTAGGGTCGGATTTAGTGATTGGGCCGCCAGAGACAATTTGTCCCGGCCATAGAGGGCTTCTTGGGCTGGAGGTGTAGCTAATTAATTTGGAGAACAAAAGTGGGCGGATACTAAGCGGATATCCAATATGTGGATTGTTCGAATCCGTTTAGGGCGGATTTGGATACTGGTGTATGGATACGTAGCGAATTTGGATAGTGAAACTACTATCCGTGACGGATTCGGATAGATGTCGGATAGTACCCTTCGGATATCTGCTACCTGAATCCGTTTATAATAAACGGATTTAGAGCGGATATCCGATCCATATCCGCCACAGAAATCCGTTTATTATGAAGGCAAATATAATAGTATTTAGCCCATTATGAATAACCTAATTCTTTTGTCTATAAAGCCCTTTAAATTAAGAGCCCTAATTCTTTTGATATAGGGTAGGAAATAACTTTAACATGTTTGGTTATTTTTTTTTAAAGAAAGTTTAGGGTAAGAAAGTTTAACTGATCCAATTACTTTTTCTCCAAAGTGAGAAAGTGTTTTAACACCAGGGAGGTGTTAAAGCACTTTCTCACCTTTCTCATTAAAGTGATTTTAAGACAAAATTATTTAAAAGAACCTTGTTTTTAAATTTAAAATATTCATCAAAGGGTATTTTAATAAATTTAACTTTATTTTCTTAGGAATTTAATTTAAACTTCAGAGGTTAAACAAACATGCTAAAATATTTTCTTAAGAAAAAACTTTCTAGTCCTAAATTTTCTATAAAAAAACTTTCTATCTTTTTTACTTTCTATAGAAACTTCTAAACGGGCTCTAAAACTAACTAAGCCCACCCCATTAAAATTTAGAAAATGCCCAATTAAGACAAAAAAATTTTATCTATAAATTATGGTTAGACAGATTCAAATTTGGCTTCGGAGTTTAAATGGATATTTGCTCCATAAACGGATTAGGCGGAACGGATACGGATAATAGCTCGCAGTGGCGGAGCGGATTTGGATATTGTTTTTAAAAAATAGGCATATAGCTGGCGGATTTGGATATTGCTTTTAAAAAATAGGCATATAGTTGGCGGATACGGATATAACAAATTTTAAACGGATACAAATTCGGATAGTGAGATTTTAGCAGATATCCGAACCGCTGTCATCCCTAAACAAAACTAACTGAAGTGTAATTACCCATCATTTTGTACTGATTTTGCCCTTACTTTGAGTTAAAATTAATGTTTTCTTCTTGTTCTTCACATTTTACTAGCTATTTCTTCCTTCAAACTATGGATGTTTTAAACAACCATGAAATATGCCTTTAAATGCTGTGTTGCTTGGGTGGAACTGACCAGGTTGAGCAGGAAAAAGATAACATCATTACTATCATTTAACATCAATAACTCATTATTAGGAGGGTGTTTCGATCTTCTTGGTTGTTTAAAATTTGATACCATAAAACAAACGACATTAAAAGCAGAATGCAAAGAAATATCAAATTTAATCTTAATTTTGAAATATCAAATATAACAGATTTGAGTTGAAGTTATTCCTAAGGCTGGAAGTTTAGCAAAGAAATTACAACGTGCTAGTGCCGGAAGTTTAGCAAAACAACATGGTTTGGCAAATAAAATATAGCCATGATTTCCGTTTACCAAAACTAGATCTTCAAGTTTAGCAAAACGACGTGATTTTGACAAATAAAATAATTATGTGAGTTTTAACGTTGCATAATTAGTTTCAACCTTTGGATAGTCAGTGGAGATCTTTACCTTGTTCAATTGTCTACGAATTTCCCTCGTTAGTTTTTTTGCAAGTTTCAGCCCAGATGGCGGACGCTCTTCTTTCAGCTGTGGCCAGCACCATCTTGAACAACATAAACTCGCTGTTGCTTGAAGAGCTTGGAATCATCGGAGGGTTGAAAACAGAGCTGGAGAGGATGCAGAGCACCTTTACCACAATCCAAGCTGTTCTCCTTGATGCCGAAGAGAAGCAATGGAAGACTGAGGCTATCAAGAAGTGGCTCAGAAAACTCAAAGCTACCGCTTATGAAGTGGAGGGTATCCTTGATGATTTTGCTGCAAACACTCCTAGAGGAAGCCAGGTAAGCACCTTGATTTGCCTTCCTAACCAACTTTTATTTCGTTCTAAGATGGCACATAAGTTGAAGGATGTAAGAGAGAAATTAGATGCCATTGCTGGGGAGAGATCAAAGTTTCATTTGACAGAGGGGGTGCAGGCCGTGGAGGGGAGAGAAGTTATTAATGATAAAGAGTGGAGACAGACTGGAGGTGATTGGAAGAGATAAGGAGGTGGAGAAAGTAATTAATATGGTGTTGGGCAATTTAGTAAATCAGGATGGGGTTTCTGTTTACACATTTTGTGGCATGGGAGGGCTTGGAAAGACGACCCTTGCTCAATTGGTTTATAATAATGAAAGTGTAGGAAAGGCTTTTGATTTGAGGATATGGGTTTGTGTATCTGATGATTTTGATGTCAAAAGATTAACAAAAGCCATTATAGAGTCCATTGAAGGAAATTGCAGCCTACAGGATCTTGATCCTCTACAAAGACACCTACAAAAAAAACTTAGTGGGAAAAGGTTTTTGCTTGTATTGGATGATGTTTGGAATGAAGATCATGACAAGTGGGAACAATTGAAGGAAGCTTTTATATGTGGTGCTAAAGGAAGTATAGTTCTTTTGACTACACGTATTGAGAAAGTTGCACTTATGATGACAACTGTTCCTATACACTACTTGGGATGTTTGTCTTATGATGATTCTTGGTCCTTGTTCAAGCAGCGTGCCTTTAGAATGGGAAATAGAGAGGACTACCCACAGCTGGAAGCACTTGGAATGGAAATAATGAAGAGGTGTGGAGGGGTGCCCTTAGCAATAAAGGCTTTGGGAAGTTTGATGAGCTTCAAGCGAAAAGAATGTGAGTGGCTATATGTCAAAGAAAGCAAGATGTGGGAATTGGCAGATGAGGGCAGCAGAGTCTTAGAGGTCTTAAGATTGAGTTACAGACATCTAAAACCGCACTTGAGACAATGTTTTGCATTTTGCTCTCTGTTCCCTAAAGATCACATTATGGGGAGAGACCATCTCATACAACTCTGGATGGCTGATGGCTTTATTCCTTCAAATGTGCAAGCAATTACTTTACATGATGTGGGCTGTGAAATCTTCAAAGAATTAGCTTGGAGGTCCTTTTTTCAAGAAATCAAGGAGGGTTCGAACGGAGATGTAACTTGCAAAATGCATGACCTCATCCATGATCTTGCAAAATCAATTTTGGGTAGCGAGTGTTGTGTGGTTGAACCAGACCAACATGAGTTGATTTTGCCCAAAACAGTTCGTCACATGTTTGCTTGCTCTTCTCCAAAAGTGCACAACCTACCCAATGTCAATTTCCTGCATTCATTAATTGTAGACCAAGAGTTCTATTTGAAGATTGCAACAAAACAAAAGCACTTGAGGGCATTAGAAGTTGCAATTCCCAGCAGAACAATGAAATTCTCATTTGGTAATTTCAGGCATCTAAGGTATCTGCGCTTCACTGCTTCCTATATAAGGAGGTTACCGGAATCAATTAGCAACCTCCACAAACTACAGACACTAAACCTAAGATATTGTCATAAGCTTTGCACATTACCCAAAGCTTTGAATCATTTGAAAAATCTTATATATTTAGATATCAAAGGTTGTGATTCACTTACTTGTATGCCTGCTGGACTAGGGCAACTGTCATGCTTGCGGAATGGACAACAGTTAATGATGGGAGAGAACTTTTCCTCTCCTAACTTCATTAACTATTGATGATTGTCCTAAGCTAGTTGAAATACCACCAGTACTTGAATCTCTGAAAAGCTTAGAAATCAGAGGCAATTCTAGCATCTCGTCACTTGCTTCTGTGACGCATCTCACTTCTCTCACCTCTCTTCGTGTTGTTTACTTTGATAATTTGACGAATTTTCCAAAAGGACTATTGCAACATCACAAGCACCTTGAAGTGTTGAGCTTGGAATTTTTGACAAGGCTGAAGTCTCTATCAGATCTTTTAGACAACTTATCGGCCCTTAAACGCTTGAATATAGAATTCTGCAGTGAGCTTGAAAGTTTGCCAGCTGGTCTAGAAAATCTCAACTCTTTAAAGAGCTTGGAATTAAAAGATAGTGGTAGCCCTCGGCGGCCTTCCAGAGAATGGATTGCGGGGCTTATCTTCCCTTTCTAATCTTTGTATTATAAATTGTAAGAAATTAGAGTCTTTATCTGAAGGGGTGAGATATCTGACTTCGCTCTGTAGACACCATAACTTGGGCCTAGGCATGAGAAAAAACCCAAGCCCTATTTAAGTCTCTTTCTTTAATTAATATGAGTTTATTGAGTTGGGCTTATTTTGGACCTGAAGGAATTAAGCCCGAATGCAAGATAATTCCAATTTATTTTGCAAAGTTTATTCTATTAAAGAGATAAATTTGGAATTGGGTAAAAGGAATGCAGTTTAAATTTTACGGACTCCTTTTTTGTCAAAATACTGAAGGGGTGAGATATCTGACTTCGCTCCAACATTTATACATCGAGAGTTGTCCAGAGTTGAATTCATTGCCTGAGGGTACCCAACATCTCACATCACTTTCCTTTCTGGGAATTGGTTGGTGTCATAACCTGAAATCATTGCCTCGAGGGCTACAAAGTCTCACGGTTCTCCAAAAACTTAGAATTAGAGGATGCCCAAATTTGGAGAAGCGTTGCAAGGCAGAGGGAAGACAGGGTTGGCCCTCCATAGCCCACATTCCTATTATAGACATCGGATCCAGCACTCTGTTAACAAGGTGACTTGCTAGTTTTCACTCTTAATTTTTAATCATTAATAAGTTCTAGCTAGTTACGCTTACGAGTAATATATCCTGATTAATTTCTTTCCCATTTCTATTTTATTTCAATAATAATATATAATATTATTAATGGGACGTATCCAAATATATTTTTCAGGGCAGGTGATTGGGCAAAAGGTCTCTCCAGAAAGTTGTTTTGAAATCTTTATTCCAATGTAATGTGAAGCAAAGGTGGTTTTGGAAAAGCTGTACTTCAAAGCATCAGGGTTTTGAAATCTTAATATTATTAATGTGAAGCAAAGGTGGTTGTGGCTTCTGCTTAATCTTCAATTAATTCTTCAACATTTCCTGCTAGTATACTGCTTTTATTTAATTACAGTGATTGATATTTTATTATTTGAATGTCTCTTCTCCAAATACCATCTAGTGATCCTTCAAAAACCGTAATGATTAGTATACGATTTTAGCTAAAATTTTGTAAAAATTGACCCGAAAAATTTCTCCTCAATTTCCGGTCACTATATTCATAAAAAAATACATAATTCAACACCAAAAAGATTGAAGGGCTTCTCACACTTCTAATATTGTTTTTTTCTATTTTTTCCGAATTAATTTCCAATTAAATCGAAACCGGATTGAGATGCTCGTAAAAACAAATCTTTAAATCCAATGTGGCTGAGACTTCTTAAGATAAATATAGATATTTCAATGAGTCTTGGTGCCAAAAATCATATATAATTGAACCGGGGATCCGGAATGCGTTTTTAGCAAAAAACCGTGATAGTTAGTACACCGATTTCGACTAAAATTTTGAAAAAATTGACTCGAAAGAGTTTTCCTCAATTTTGGCCACGATACAAAAAAAATCCTTAAATCCAATGTAAGTAAGATTTGGTTAGATGGATATAAATATTTCAATCAGACTTGGCGCCAAAAATTGTGCAAAATTGAGCCGGGACTCCAGAACGCGTTTTTAGTCAAAAACCGTAAAGTATACGATTTCAGCTAAAATTTTGCAAAAATTGACTTGAAAAATTTCTCCTCAATTTCCGGCCACTATATTCATAAAAAATATATAATTCAACACCAAAAAGATTGAAGGGCTTCGCACGCTTCTAATATTATTTTTTTTTCTATTTTTCCGAATTAATTTCTAATTAAATCGAAACCGGATTGAGATGCTCGCAAAAACAAATCCTTAAATCCAATGTGGCTGAGATTTCTTTAGATTAATATAGATATTTCAATGAGTTTTGGCGCAAAAAATCATGCAAAACTGAACAGGGGCCACGGAACGCACTTTTAGCCAAAAACTGTGATGGCTAGTACACCGATTTCGGCTAAAATTTTGTAAAAATTGAATTGAAAGAATTTTCCTCAATTTTTGGCTACGAAACTCATAGAAAATATATAATTCAACACCAAAAAGATTGAAATGCTAGTCTCGCTTCTAATATCGTTTTTCCTATTTTTTTTCGAATTAATTCCTAATTGAATCGAAACATGATTCATATTCTCGTAAAAACAAATCCTTAAATCCAATGTGGGTAAAATTTGGTTAGAAGGATATAGATATTTCAGTGAGACTTGGCACAAAAAAATCGTGCAAAACTGAGCCGAGGCTCTAAAACGCGTTTTTAGTAAAAAACTGTGATGGTTAGTACACAATTTCAGCTAAAATTTTGCAAAAATTGACCCGAGAAAATTTCTCCTCAATTTCTTGCCACCATATTCATAAAAAATATATAATTCAATGCCAAAAAGATTGAAGGGCTTCTCATGCTTCTAATATTGTTTTTTTTTTCTATTTTTCCGAATTAATTTGTAATTAAATCGAAATCGGATTGAGATGCTCGTACAAACAAATCCTTAAATTTAATGTGGCTGAGAATTGACTCAAAAGAATTTTCCTAAATATTTGGCTACGATAATCATAGAAATTATATAATTCAACACCAAAAAGATTGAAAGGCTATTCTTCCTTCTAATATCGTTTTTCCTATTTTTTCCAAATTAGTTCCTTAATGAATTGAAACATGATTAATATGCTCGTAAAAACAAATCCTTAAATCCAATGTGGGTAAGGTTTGGTTAGATGGATATAGATATTTCAATGAGACTTGACGCCTAAAATTGTGCAAAACTGAGCCAGGACTCTAGAACGCGTTTTTAGTCAAAAATCGTGATAGTTAGTACACGGTTTCAGTTAAAATTTTGCAAAAATTGACCCGAGAAAATTTCTCCTCAATTTCCGGCCACCATATTCATAAAAAATATATAATTCAACGCCAAAAAAAGTTGAAGGGCTTCTCACGCTTCTAGTATTGTTTTTTTTTCTATTTTTTCCGAATTAATTTCTAATTAAATCGATTTCGGATTGAGATGCTCGTAAAAACAAAATCCTTAAATCCAATCTGGCTGAGATTTCGTTAGATAAATATAGATATTTCAATGAGTCTTGGCGCCAAAAATTATACAAAACTGAGCTGGAGCCCCGGAACGCGTTTTTAGCAAAAAAAACCGTGATAATTAGTATACGATTTCGGCTTAAATTTTGTAAAAATTGACCCGAAAGAATTTTCCTCAATTTTTGACCACGATACTTATAAAGAATATATATAATTCAATACCAAAAATATTGAAAGGCTATTCACGCTTCTAATATTGTTTTTCCTATTTTTACCGAATTAATTTCTAATTGAATCGAAACATGATTCATATGCTCGTAAAAATAAATGTTTAAATCCAATGTGGGTAAGATTTGGTTAATGGATACAGATTTTCATTGAGACTTGGCGCCAAAAATTGTGCAAAACTGAGTCAGGGCTCCAGAACACGTTTTTAATCAAAAACCATGATGGTTAGTATACGATTTCAGCTAAAATTTTGCAAAAATTGATCCGAGAAATTTCTCCTCCATTTTGGGCCACAATACTAATAAAAAATATATAACTATACGCCAAAAAGAATGAAGAGCTTCTCATGCTTCTAATATCGCTTTTCCAACCTTTTTCAGAATTAAATTTTAATTAAAAAATATATATATATTTTGTAAATATTATGAATATTATATTTTAATATTGACATAATTAAAATATTTTAATAATGACAATTTAGAAATATATTTGAAAAATGGATATAATCGGAAAACATAAAGTTTACCCTTATTCGTACTTTTATATATAATAATATAGATATAAATATAGAGGCTATCATAAGATTATGCTCAAATTAAAGTAGTCAGCTAAGGTTAAAGTTTTGGGCTTAATATCATGTAATTAATATGGGCCTATAATGTGTAGAAATCTAAGTCTTAGTTTATTTCGTGATGGATTGAAATAAGATTAAAACCTATAAATACCTAGGATTATGGTCTTAGAAGAGGGTAAGTTTTCTGGCATCCCCTCAGTTAAGAAAAATATAGGCGCCATCAAACTAACGAAACATCTAACCGCAAAGATTTAAGGATTTGAGCACTCATGGATTCAAGTACACTTCCGCATAAGTTCTAATTAATTTCTTTATATGATTCAACATGGTTTTGGATTATTGGTGATGGTTTTCACCATTAAAGATTTTTTTTTTAGTTTTACTACAATGATACCTCCTCGGCTTCAAGGTAAGGTTTTAGCATTTTATGGATTTGAAGTCTGATACCCGCAATCCGCATCATCCCACTTATCCTCAAAGCATAAATGTCCTACGAGAAAAATCCATCTCATGGGCAAGAGATTATGAAATACTCTCTCACATCAAATTCACAACATTTCAAAGGTTTTATTTGAGATTCCATTCAGATTGATGAATTGTAGTGATGTATTTGTCATGTCAGCGCAATGCAGGAGAAATTTGACAATTCAGTGTGAAAGGATTCCATTACAACTTTCAGTTTTGAAAGATTGCCAAATTAAGGTACCAAATTCGTAAGAAATTAAATCATCAAATTAAGGTACCATTGAATTTGATTTCTCTCAAAAATTTTGGCAAATGAGGTTAAACAAGCCAAGGAGGACTCTGTTCATTATACAGAGTTTTCAATTAGCCAAATGTTTTTTGGCCAAAAAAAAAAGCCAAATTTTGTGAGAAATATACAAGATGTTAAGAAAAAGAAGAATACAGCAAAATATCATAAAATAAGGTTTTGTTTTTGGCACAATACATAAAATAAGTTTATCTAATTGAACTACTCCAATGCAAAAGAAGACTATATCAGCAACATAAACCACTTTTATCTATGTTACTCCACATTCCAAATTGCATGATCAAGCAATGATTGAATATAAATGCAATCAGTTTTAATTTTAATTTAGAAATATCAAATGACAGATATATGAGAAAGTTTATTTAATTTAATAATAATTTCTTTGAGACAATGGATGATGAAAATGGAACACAACTAATGCTTGGGGAGTTTAACAAAGCAAAACTGCAAAACAACGTGCTAGTTCCGGATAAAAATCCTCACCCCCTTTTTCTGTCCCTCATTGTCCCCCATCCACTAAATAATGACATGTGTCTCTTTTTAATTTCTAATGTTATTCCTTGTTTGTCTAGTTAAATTAAATTTTACATTTTCATTCTAAAATCCTATGGGGAATGTATTAAAATTTAGGACTAACCCTTATTTTCGATTATTTATTTTTAATTTTGGGCTAAACCTGGTGATTAAGTGGGAATTTTATTTTATTTTCTTTTATTAATGTTATTTGATAAAACTTGAAACAGACAAAGTATAATACAAGGGACATGTGTCATGATTTGCTGGATGGGGGACAAGGGAGGACAGAAAATGGAGGGAGAGGATTTCTATCCGGAAAAGTTTAGCAAAACGATATGGTTTGACAAATAAAACATAGCCATCTTTACCGTTTACCAAAACTAGATCTGGGAATTTAGCAAAACTACGTAATTTTGACAAATTAAAAATTATGTCCTTTAACGTTGCTTTAGTTTTAACCTAACCTTTGCATGGTGACATTGTAAGTGTGGATATCTTTACCTTCTTCATTTGTCTAAGAATTTCCCCCGTTAGTCTTTTCTTTTTTCCATTTTCATTTTCAGTTTTAAGCTATTTCTGCAAAAGTTTTGGGGGAGTGGAGATGGCCGATGCTCTTGTTTCAGCCGAATAATTTTGTATCAGGAAATCACTTAGAATAATTTTGCATATAAGATATAAACTCCTTTTTCCCTTAAATTTACTTTTCGAATGTTTCACTTGAATTTCACTTTACGTCAGAGTGCTGAATTGTGCTATTTGTTATGTCAGCACTTGAGTTGGCAACGCTGGACAAATCTAGAATGCTTAAAATGATTGTAATAATAATTGAAAGCAAACTAATTGAGGGAGAAGCATGCATCGAAGAACTTGATAATGTTAAAAGTTCAGTAGATGCTAGAAGTGCCAATCTGAATATGAAGCCAAATCTAAGATCAATAACGTTAGATTGGGAGCAGTACTGGCTCGGAAACGATCAAATTTACTTACATGAGAATGATGAAGAGGTTCTTTCTGGACTCCAGCCTCATCCAAATTTGAAGAAGCTAAAAATAATAAATTACCAATGGTCCAAGGTTTTCAAATTGGTTGATGGATCTCCTTGTACCTAAACTTCTTTTTGGCTTAAATTTAATTTCCAAAGGTTTTACTTGAACTCTGATGGCAATCCTAATTGCGATTTCAAAACTGATATAACTAGTTTTTTTTTCAACTCTAGCTGATGGCTTTGGCGTGGAGATTAGAATGCTTAAAATGAAATCAAGTAGCATTAACAAATTTACACAAAATATCATAGAACTTTCTCGTGAAATTGGAACCAAAATAACTTATAATGTAGTAAATTAAATATCATACAAGATAAAATTCCTAGTGATATCTATTACCACCAAACTGATGTGCTCCAAAGCTAGCTCTCAAGGCAAGGGTTGTATTAAAATGCAAGAAAGATGAGCATTTTATACCATCAGAACTCGTATTGACCATAATTTATTAGCCTCTGTTACATATATGATTCAGCTCTCAATAAATCCGACAACTATTGCATTCAATTAATTCTTGGAACATTGCAGTTTTCTGTAGGAAACGGCATTAAAAGAAGAATGCACCCATTAGAACGAAATGAATTCCGAAATAGATAGAGCAGAGTGGGAAGGGGACATGAATACAAGTAAAACCGCGTGAAACCTTGAGACCCAAAACTAGAATGGACAAGGAAATTTCTGTATTGTTAGTGGGAATTTGGAAGGGAAAGGATAAAAGTGAATCACTATCCACTAGCCACTCTTTCTTGACTTCTCGATCTATAAGTATTTTCTAATTCTGAGTGTGGGATAAATAAGAAAGAAGGAAGGTGTACTTTACAAAGTCAAGTCCACCTCCTCATAGTTTCCCATTTGGCAGATCAAACAAACTCTGCTTCTGTTATTTGCATGCTTTCCTGTTTTGGGTTATAACTAAAATCAGTTGAGATTATACATTCTTTTGTCAATACATATGATTTGTGATCTCAGGACCAACATCTTTAACATAGGTGAAGCAGGGTACACATATTCATACTCATAAGGGTCCAAATAAAATAAACCACACTCGACCAAAATTGGAGCTTAATTTGTTCAATTTGTATTTCGATTTTCTTGTACAATTTTTCACATCAAAAGCAAAAGTGGCATAATTAAAAGAAGATGTGTCCATAGCCCAAAATGAATTCTGAAATTGATCTAAGCCCGTTAACTCAACTCAAAATCTATTGAATATTGATAGAGAAAGCAAAGTGGAAGGAGAGGAATTTTCTGTTTTGTTAATTGGAATTTGGAAGGGAAGGGAATAAAGTCACTGGCCACTTTTTCATTTCTTAGTATTATCCTAAACTTTAGAGTTCTGAGTGGGGGGACAATTGTCGATAAGAAAAAGAAAAGTGTGCCATTTTTAACAAATTCAAGAAAACTCTCTGTTTCTTAATTTGTCTCCACTTTTCCCTCGTTAGTTCTTTGCATTTTGCAAGCTTTACAGATCCAGTAATCCATTTTCATTTTCAGTTTTCAGCTATCCCTCGTTAGATGGCGGATGCTCTTCTTTCGGCCGTTGCCAGCACCATCGTGGAGAGCATAAGCTCACTGTTGCGTGAAGAGCTTGGAATCATTGGAGGCTTGAAAACAGAGTTGGAGAGGATGCAGAGCACCTTTACCGCAATCCAAGCCGTGCTCCTTGATGCCGAAGAGAAGCAGTGGACGAGCGAGCCCATCAAGAATTGGCTCAGAAAACTCAAAACTACCGCTTATGATGTGGAGGATATACTTGATGATTTTACTGCAGATACTCCTAGAGGAAGCCAGGTAACCACCTTGATTTGCCTTCCTAAACAACTTCTATTTCGCTCTAAGATGGCACATAAGTTGAAGGATGTTAGAGAGAAATTAGATGCCATTGCTGAGGAGAGATCAAAGTTCCATTTGACTGAGAGAATAAGGGTTGTTGAAGATAGACAAGTTAGTGATAGAGAGTGGAGAGAAACCAGCTCTGTTGTTACTGAATCAGAGGTGGTCGGGAGAGATAATGAGGTGGAGAATGTAATCCATATGGTGTTGAATAATTCAGCAGGTGATCAGGATGGGGTTTCTGTTTATGCCATTTGTGGCATGGGATGGGAGGGCTCGGAAAGACCACACTTGCTCAATTGGTTTATAACAATGAGAGGGTACAAAAGGCTTTTGATTTGAGGATTTGGGTCTGTGTATCTGATGATTTTGACATCAAAAGATTAACAAAAGCAATCATAGAGTCCATTGAAGGGAATTGCAACCTACAGGATCTTGACCCTCTACAGAGACACCTGCAAGAAAAACTAAGTGGGAAAAGGTTTTTGCTCGTATTGGATGATGTGTGGAACGAGTATGAAGACAAGTGGGATGGATTGAATGAAGCTTTTAAATATGGTGACTACACGTATTGAGAAAGTTGCCCTCATGATGACAACTACTCCTGATTTTATACACCACTTGGGATGTTTGTCCGATGATGATTCTTGGTCCTTGTTCAAGCAGCGTGCGTTTAGAATGGGAAAGAGTGAGGACTACCCTGAGTTGGAAGCACTTGGAAAGGAGATAGTGAAGAAGTGTGGAGGGGTGCCCTTAGCAATAAAGGCTTTGGGAAGTTTGATGCGTTTGAAGGAAAGAGAAAGTGAGTGGCTATCCATCAAAGAAAGCAAGATATGGGAATTGGCAGATGAAGGCAGCAAAGTCTTCGAGGTCTTGCGACTGAGTTATAGACATCTAAAACTGCACCTCAGACAATGTTTCGCATTTTGCTCACTATTTCCCAAAGATTCCATTCTGGAGAGAGACAATCTCATACAACTCTGGATGGCTAATGGCTTTATTACTTCGAATAGGCAGGTGAATTTACATGATGCGGGCTGTGAAATCTTCACTGAATTAGCCAGGAGGTCCTTTTTTCAGGAAATCAAGGAGGATTGAGAGGAGACTTAACTTGTAAAATGCATGACCTCATCCATGATCTTGCGGAATCAATTTTGGGTTCCGAGTGTTGTGTGGTTGAACCAGGTCAACCTGAGTTAACTGTGCCCAAAACAGTTCGTCACATGTTTGCTTGCATGGATCCATCGAGAATAAGTGATCTTCCAAAAGTGCACAACCTACCCAATGTCAATTTCTTGCGCTCATTGATTGTAAAGAAAGAGTCCTATTTGAATATTCTTATTCCAACAAAACAGAAGCACCTGAGGGCATTACAAGTTCGTCTTTGTAGCAGTGGAATGAAATTTAGCAATTTCAAGCATATCAGGTATCTGAACTTCTCTAGTTCCTTTATAAGGACACTTCCTGAATCAATAAACTGTCTCCGTAACCTGCAAACATTAAATCTGAGAGATTGTAGTTATCTTTGCACATTACCCAAAGGTTTGAAGCATTTGAAAGATCTTATCTATTTGGACATCAGAGGTTGTAGATCACTTACTTGTATGCCTACTGGACTAGGGCAACTGTCATGCTTGCGGGTTCTTGGCAAATTCATCGTGGGAAAAGAGCAACATGGTTGTTATATAGATGAATTGAAAGAGATAGCCCTTGAGGGAGAACTATGCATCGCAGGACTTGATAATGTGAAAAGTTCAGTAGATGCTAGAAGTGCCAATCTGAATATGAAGCATAATCTAATGTCAGTAAGTTTATTGTGGCCGTACTGGCGCGAAAACAATAATTTTGAAAAACATGAAAATTCCGAAGATGTTCTTACTGGTCTCCAGCCTCATCCAAATTTGAAGAAGTTAAACATAATAAATTACCATGGTCCAAAATTTTCAACTTGGTTGATGGAACTCCTTGTACCCAACCTAGTTGAGATCTCATTGGAGAACTGTGGAAGATGTGAAATCATTCCACCTCTTGGTAAATTAATCTTCCTCAAGGTCCTTCACATTAGTGGAATGGCTGCTATGAAATCGATTGACAGTAGCTTCTATGGAGATGGTGAGACTTCATTTCCCTCGTTGGAGAGATTGAGTTTCAGGGATATGCCTTTTTTGGAGGAATGGACAACAATTAATGATGGAAGAGAAACTTTTCCTCTCCTAACTTCATTAACTATTGATGGTTGTCCTAAGCTAGTTGAAATACCACCAGTACTTGAATATCTGAAAAGCTTACAAATCAATGGTGGCTATTCCAGCAGATCGTCACTTGCTTCTGTCATGTATCTCACTTCTCTCACCTCTCTCCATGTTGATTACTTTCAAAATTTGACGATTTTTCCGAGGGGACTATTGCAACATCACAAGCACCTTGAAGGGTTAAGTTTATGGAATTTGCAAAGGCTTAAGTCTCTATCAGATGTTGTAGACAACCTATCTGCCCTTAAACACTTGGAAATTTGTTACTGCTCTAAGCTTGAAAGTTTGCCGGCTGGACTAGTGAACCTCAGCTCTTTAGAGAGCTTGAAATTGGAAGGGTGTGATAGCCTCGTTAGCCTTCCAGAAAATGGATTGCGTGGCTTATCTTCCCTTTCTGCTCTGTCTATACAATGTTGCTGGAACTTAGAGTCTTTATCTGAAGGGGTGAGATATCTGACTTCGCTCCAACATTTAGCCATCGTTGCTTGTGAAGAGTTGAAGTCATTGCCTGAGATTATCCAACATCTCACATCGCTTTCCTCTCTGTATATTGATTTGTGTGAGAATCTGATGTCATTGCCTCGAGGGCTACAGAGTCTCACGGCTCTCAAACAACTGACCATTGAAAATTGCCCAAATGTGGAGAGGAGGTGCAAGGCAGAGGGAGGAGAGGATTGGCCCTTCATTGCCCACATTCCTACGGTACATATCAGGTCTCGTGAAGAATACAGGGGACGGAGAAGAAGATCCAACAATCTGCTAACAAGGTAATTAATTCTTTAGTTTTACTTTTATTTATTTTTATTCATCTGAATATACATTAAGACAATACGCTCTTTTTAATGAATAATTTTCAACACTTTCTTTTTTATTAAATTCATGTAGTTGTTACCTCAAAAAAAATCATGTAGTTGTTTTGTATTAATAATTCTAGTAATAATTTATTTACAATTAATAAAATTATTATTATTATTATTATTATTATGTGATGTGATTAAATTTGTTCCCCTGCAGAGGAATACTCTAATCTCTTATTGTCAAATTACATTATTACAGCATTTACAATAACATTCATCTTGGCGTTGGTATCATTATTAATAATCTTTCCTTTTTCTATTTTGTTTCTTGGGGCCAATTCCAATTTCCAAATACAATTTCAGGGCTGGTGATTGCGCAAAAGGCCTCTCTAGAAAGTTGTTTTGAAATCTTTATTCCAACTTGAAGCAAAGGTACATAGCGGTGGAAATATCAAAGCATCCGGGCTGCTGCTTGATCTTCAATTTATTCATTTTGCAGGGGAGAGTAGTCATTTTGCAGTAATTGGTATATTATTTTCTGATTGAATGCCTTTTCGGATTGTTGATTAATTGTAATAATATTGAAAGCAAACTAGCAATTGTTTTCATCTCGTTCTTAACTTGATTATCAGACAATCATTTTAGCTCGATTTGTGTTGAATTTTCCAATGTCATGTACAACAACATATATGTGTGTGTATTCATTACATGTTCAGTTGCAACTTCCACAGTGATCGATTTCAATTTGAGGTTACCTTGAATTCGAATTTCTGAATGTTTGAAGCTTAGTCTCATGAACTTGAGTTCCTTTTAAATCACATATGTAAGCAGAAATTAGCAATATTTACTAAGATAATAATAATTAGAACTTGCTTCTACCCTTCTTTTCTTTGCATATTATTAGATTCTTGCAAGCTCTTTGTCCAACAAATTTTGGACTTTACAGATAGAGAACGTTTTAATCCGATTGATAGGCACTTATTTATCTTAATTTTTTGTGTTTAATTTGATTGTTTTTAGGTGTCTATCCTTTGAATTTGATACTTAATTGCTTTGTTTTTCTCATATAGGTATTTTGGAGATATTGATTATGAAACAAGACAAATCAAGTGGTTTTGTGAAGAAATTGGAGAATTAATCCGAAGATCGAGTATTGAAGCTTTCCTGTGGGAGTAACGATCATATTAGACGCAATTGGGTAGCAAAAAGAGGAAAAGAGTTCGAAAATGTATGCTGAGGCGATCCAGGAGCGGGCTACCTCAGAATTTCAAGGGCAACTCCTCATTTAAACTCTAGTGCCACCCTTTAGCGGGTACCCCTACCCAAGAGCGGGTGGGTCACGACTTTGAAAATTTTTAAGTCAGTTTTTCTACTTCAATTGGGATTTTTCTCCAAGATCTCATCATCAAATCTGATCCCAAAACTCTTAGACCAAATCTATACCCAACTTAGTTATTTTCCTAGTGTTTTTAGGATTTTAAATATATTTAATAATTATTTATTTATTTCCTAGTTATTTTAGGATTAGGTTTTAGCCCTTATATATAAAGGGAGCCTTTGTATACAATTTCGACACAATCTAGATCTATCTCTTCTACTTTTCTTGTTCCTGGTTTTCATCAATATGAGATACGTTTTTCTCCCCAATTCCATGTTTAGACTTTTAGGTTGATTTGTGAGATTTATGTTTTTAAGCTGATTATTTATCTTGGTATTTTATGATTTCAGATTTTATCTTAATGATTTTATGATTCTAATTGATTTGGATGCATACTTATTAATTAGGGTTATATATCTAGTTGGAATTCTATACCGTTTGGTTAGGTTTCACATGTTAGCAACTAGTGAATGAGAGGGGTTATCAAAAGATAGCTAGAACTCACTAGGGAATCATGAATGCAAATTGAATGCTTGCCCGTTTGGGGAGTGTTATTTGTGTAGGCTATAATTCACTATGCTTAATGCTGTTGAACCTTAAATTCTATTGTGCGTTTGCCATAGAATTAGGACCTCAATTAGGCTAGTTAATAGCGTTCGCATTAATTAGTATTGTGATGAATTCATAGGATTAATTAGAGTAAAATAGTTAACTCAACTCTCTGTGGGATCGACCTGAACTTACCCTGTCTATAGGAAGGTTTAGTAATTTATTTTTGGTGATAAACTACACCCATCACCAATCAATTAATCTGATGTCATTGCCTCGAGGCCTACAGAGTCTCAAGGCTCTCACACAACTAACGATTACAAATTGCCCAAATGTGGAGAGGAGGTGCAAGGCAGAGGGAGGAGAGGATTGGCCCTTCATTGCCCACATTCCTACTCTTCAAATCATGTCTGCTGAAGAAGCACTCTCCGGACTCATGGAGATCGTCAGAAAATTAAAAATAAAAATTAA